>BQNB010040981.1:0-45505 GCA_026074375.1 Tanacetum coccineum | reverse complement strand
AATGGACCAATCTTATTTGCACCATATACCCTTAGGCTCTTTAAGGCACAAAATAAGACAAAAAATAAGCAACATTATTACACCTCAGTCCTTTAGAAGGCTACAACATCGGCCACGCCTCCGACAAGAAGTAGCAAACATATTTTGACTTCGCTAACTTTCTCGACCTTTTAGAAGGCTGTAACATCGGTTGTGAGCTGGCAAGATACAACAAACTTTTATCAGTCTTGTTCCTTGGGATTTATTTATTGAATTTTCTAAAACCGATCCCCATATACCCCTAAGGCCTCTTTTTAAGGGGATAAATAAGCAAAAAATAATTTTTTATTAATTAATGATTACATATAGTATGCCAAAAATTTAGCTTTATTTCCGATGTGGTACTCTCCCAAAATCCCCCCTTTAAAATCACAAAAGGAAACTAAAGAAAAACTTTCCTAATTAGCTTAAATTATTAAACCCAAAAAAAAAAAAACCCCGCAACCAAACCTCTAATTTTTTTTAATTAAAAACTAAATATAATATAAAAAATATATTAAAAGGAGAAAACAAGCTAATGGGGAAAAAAAGAAAAGGAGAAACAAGCTAATGGGAGAAAAAAAGCCACAATTAACACTTATGAGCTTGAAAGAAAACCAACTATTCTACGTTTAATGTCATGACTTATAAATAACACTATCATTTCTCGATTTTCGCAATTTAAAATCTCTAAGAAAAAGATTCGCGAATACTTAGCCATATAAATTCAACTTGGCATATTTAAAATCTACTTGAGATTAGCACGAGTCTTTATTTACTAATGATTCAAGTCTAGCATGTTTAAAGTATACATGAGACTAGCACAAACTATCATCATTAATTGTTAAGGGAGAAAGCTAGAACACGTTCAATATTTTTTTTTTTTAATTTGGGTCAAAAATGATTCTTATTTCTTACCAACGGAAACATACATTTTTTGTTTATTTTTATTTTATTTTATTTATTTGCTTTTTTGATAAAAATTTAAAATTTTTGCTATTTTTGTGGGAGAACCGGGTACGTGAGAAACACAATAAGCAAGCACATCAAATCGATAGATTCCCTCCCCAAACTAAAATGAAACATTGTCCTCAATGTTTAAGTCGGGATCCTACGAAAATCTAAGCCGTTTATTAAGTAGACAAAGATAATTCGTTAATCGATAAGATAAAAGGATATGGGATCTCCCTCAAACTAATTTACACAAAGGTATGAGAAAACTCGAGTGCACCGGAATGGAGGCATCGGCACGAGAGGATTCTTGAAAATGTTGGGTTAATCCTGCAATCACAACACAGACAACAAACAACGGGGGGAGGAAAAACGAAGAGGATGGCCCACTCAACTTCACAACACATTAGAGGTTAGAAAATAAATAGAAAGAAAAGGATAAGCCATGGGGTGCCCCACGAAGCGGCTTTGGTTTTTATTACCGAGTGCAAGCCTCCGACTCTGGATCCCTGATTACAAAGTTGTCCTTTAGGTGAGCCTCAAATAGCAACTTCAAGAAACTGCCACTGGATTGTGAGGATTCCAGGATCAAAAACAAAATTCTCACTTCTAAAGGAAAAAATGAAAGGAAATTCCTTATTGTAAGTGAAGAATGGAAGAAAATTCCACATGATAAATGCAAAGGAATTGACATCTTCAACATTTAGAGGAAACGTCTTCTTACTTTGGTAGAAATTAAGCACAGCATTCTTCAAACATTCATTGGGTGGTTCTAGCGGAGGTAGAAAAATTGATGGTTCTTTGAAAACTAAAAGAGTCCCGGAGGAAATGTTCTCTTTTAAATTCTCCTCCAATGTTACAAGATTTTTATCATGAATGGCATGATAAACTAGTATACCTGGTTTGAATACTTTGTCCTCGTTTCCGAGAGAATTCAAGATAACACTAGCCGACAACTCCGCAGTGAAAGGCGAGTCGGAATCTAACAAAGGATGTGGTAAAATACTTGATTTGGTGGTAGAGTCAAATGAAATGGTTAAATCCTTTTTCAAGTCCTTTGGTTTGGAGAGATGATCATTAAAATCAATTGGATTATCAAAAGTGATTCTAATCGGCATGACAATGGTATCAATTGGAACATCACTTGAGATTTCATCTTCTTTTTCCTTGATTTCTTCAACTTCTTTAGGATGAGAAAGAGGTTTTGGTTTTTTATGTAAGTAAGTTGCCAAGATACAAATTATCTTTTTCCTAATCGCAATTCGAGTCATCATTTTCCACACAAATCGGACTAACGAGAAAAACATCGGTGTCTTCCATGAACAAACCTTTTCTTTGGTGAGAGTAGGGAAAGTAGGATTGCTACTTAAAACTTCAAGGGTGGTAGGGAGGGTAAGATCAATTCCCGGTGGAATCGAATCTTTTTCAAGATAATCTTCTAATTCACTTGCTTCCGGTGAAGTAAGTGTGGAGGAAGAAGAAGACTTAATCTCGACATCCTTATTATTTTCTTCAAAGAGCGGATTCACGTTGCTAGATCTGAAACTTTCATCGAATTCGAAAAGAGGATTTGAGGTAATTTGAAATGTTTCTTCTTGAAAGTCCTTTTTAAGAATGGAAACATCATCACCCGGTGGTAATGAGTTAGGAAGAGTGAATTCATCGGTGAATTCCTCGAAAGTAGAATCTCTAGTCTTCATCGGAGAAGAACTAGGAAAAGAATCATTGGATTGAGTAGTGGGACTGCCACTATACATCTGAGCAAATAAATCCTCAAAACCAATGTAATTCGGAACGTTAAAAATATCAATCATGTTGATTGATTCAACTTTTTGAATACCATTAAGTTTCGATTTCTCACTTTGCATGTTCAACGTTAAACTTTCATTTCCATCACGAAGGATCAATTTTTCATCGTAAACATCAATTAAAAGCTTGAGCGTTCGTAAAAAACGGTCTTCCGAGAATCTAAGGAATTTGTTCATTGGGAACATAATCAACAACTACGAAATCGGCTGGGTATGTAAACTTTCCTACGGGAACAAGTTACAATCCCATTCCGGTCGCAAAGTTGGACGGTTGGCTAACTCACAGAGTCATTTGGGTTTGATTCAAGGTTGGTAAAACCTAACCTATGAAAGACCGAAAGAGGCATTAAGTTGATACTGGCTCCTAAATCGGCTAAACCTTGACATTTAAGCTTTGAAAAATCACATGGTATGGTAAATCGACAAGAATCTCCCAATTTCTCGGGCAATTTCTTAAGAATTACGGCACTACAATTTTCACTCAACGGAGTATTAGCAAGTTCTTCAAGTTTTTCCTTATTAGCGCAAAGATCTTTAAGCATTTTTGTGTATTTCGGCATTAGAATCATTGCATCCGCAAGAGAAATATTGAAATGAAGTTGTTTAAACATTTTCCAAAACTTTTGAAGTTGAACCTTGTCTTTTTCTTGCCTTTTTTCTACATTTTTTCTTTCCGGGTAAGGAAGCTTAAGTTCATATGTTTTAGGATTATTGACAATTCCCTCTTGATTCACTTTTGTTGTTGTTTGAGAATTTGTCTCTTGAACTTTTTGGGTTAGAGGAGGTGGGACATGTTCTGTTGACGTCTCCTCTACCACATCCGGATTAACAAATGGAGGAGGCATAGGAATGGATGGCCCTTCGTAAGAAACTCCGCTTCGAGTTGTTATTGCCCTGGCTTCGTTCCTTGGATTTGGAATGGTATTGCTCGGTAAAGTACTTGAACTTGAAGCTTGGTTGGGATTGCTGAAATCATTAATCTTGGTGCAAAGGCTTGTTAACAAACTTGTAACATTTGCCATTTGATTTTGCAAACCTTGATTTTGATTTTGCACATTCTTTAATATACCGCCATTCATTCTGCTTTGACGTAGCTTCAAAATCCGTTTTCAACACTATTTGTTGGAGGTTGGTATGGTACTACTTGATGATTGGGTGCTTGATTGGTTGGTGGTTGGTATGGTGGAGCTTGATAAACTTGATTTTGGTTGTTTGGACGGTTTTGATTAAAGTTTCCTCCACGGTTTTGGTTGAAATTAGAATTGGTTCCTTGATAACGGTTTTGGTTGGTTTGGACATTTGGTTGATTGAAACCCGGTGGTCTCATTTGACTTGCCAAATTTGAAGGTTGGTTTCTTTGGAGAAAATTACCAATGGCTGCGGTTTGTTGAAATTGTTGGATGTTATCTTGAAAAACGGGAAAATCGTTTCCTTTTTCGAGTTAACGGACAAAGGTTAAAATGGTGAGTTTGATCCACAAGTGACACAAAACTTCCTCAAACTGCTGTGACTGTGCAGGAGTAACAAACTATAAGCTTTCATTTGACTCATATTTGGTTCATCTGGATAGTCATCTTAGCCTCGAGAGACGCGGCTATTTCGCTTTTATTGCATATCAAAGGAATTATTGGAAGGTGAAGAAATAGAAAGGGAGCATCGTACTCACTCTTGAGTCACTAGCACGACTTCTGGAGTAACGATCTTTTGACCTTGCTTTCGATAATACGCTAAACCTTCTTGAGGCATTTTGTCCTAAGAATTGCCACCCCGCTGCAGAATTCTAAGGCATCTTGATAGTTTGGAATTCAAAGAGTTGTAAAAAGTATCGAGTTGGTGGAGTTCCGAAAAGCCATGGTGAGGACATTGACGAAGGAGTCCTTTAAAACGTTCCCATGCTTCATTAAAGGCTTCGTTGGGTTTTTGATAAAAAGTAATGATCTCATTTCGATAGTAAGTGGTTTTTGAAGGTGGAAAGTATTGGTTTATGAATTTTGAAACAAGGTCGTCCACAAGTAGATATTGATCTTGGTGGTTCTTTGGTCGAACCAATCTCGGGCTTCAACGTCTAGAGAAAAAAGGGAAAAGCAAAAGCTTTTATCGAATGTTCGGAACTTCTGGATGTCTAAACGTTGAAGGGACCTTGTTAAAAATCGAAGGTGATTGTGGGGGATTTGGTCTACCCCGTAAATTGTTGCTTTGCACAATATTGAATAAGGTTGCTTAAGTCGAATTAGTAGCATTGATCGGTGGAACAACTATAGCATCTTCATACCCCTCGATGGGTGCTTGTAACATTTGGGCCATTGTTCGATTGTCGGCCATTGGAACAACGTTTTGTTCAACAATTGGATCTTCTAAAAGAGTTTGTTGTTGACGACGTCTACGAGATTGCGAACGAGTGCGCATAAAAAGGAAAAACTAACAATTAAAAAGCAAAATTTTACACTAATTTTTTTTTTTTTTTTTTAAATGAATTTTAACGGTTACACGAAAGAGACTTAAACCAAATAATCAACTACTTCACGGTAGCTCTTGAAATTTCTTTTCAAGGGGGAGCCGTACTTGTAGAGATCAAAGGCAAGTGTTAAAATCTTTGATTACGAATTGGGACAATTGCAAGTTCACCGGAAATTGAATTGATATATCTCAGTGTAGATATTATTTGTTGGTGTTCGTTATCCACTTGGTGAATTTTATTTTTGAGGTTTGCATTTTTTTTTTTTTTTTTTATTTTTTTGTTTTTTGTTTATCTTTTACTTATACTAAAAAGAAAAGGAAAATATTTGTTAGTTTTTATATTTTATTTATTTTTTTGGAATTTTTAGATTTATGGAAAGAAAATTTAACTTTCGGGAAGTAAGGTTTCTGCAAACCAAATTATCTATCTCGATAATAAGAT
Source organism: Tanacetum coccineum (assembly GCA_026074375.1). Taxonomy (NCBI): domain Eukaryota; kingdom Viridiplantae; phylum Streptophyta; class Magnoliopsida; order Asterales; family Asteraceae; genus Tanacetum; species Tanacetum coccineum. The sequence continues at coordinate 39,829 of BQNB010040981.1, read as the reverse complement.
GATTCGCTGTACTCAAGTCCCGTCGCGGCGCACTTAAATACTGGTTAGCTAGTTTTACATACATATAAATATTTACTTAGTGAGTATAGTATGGAATAAGCCGCTAGTATCCCGGGTGTCTCTTTCCACTCTCAAATGATTGATTGTGTGTTGTCGGAGTGGTGTAGGGCTTGTTGGTGATAAAGGGGAGGTGCCCCTTGGTCTGGGATTGGGTTTCAGAGGGGGTTGGGGGGAGCCGGTGGGGAGTTGTTTAGTGTGGTGGGGGGAGTGGTTAGGTGTAGTAGTGTAGGTTTGGATATTGTTTTATTAGTTGGTTATTTGGTTTTAGTTGGTACGTTTGGTTGTTTTTGGACGTCTGGGTGTTTTATTTGGATTGGGTTTGCCGTTTTGCTGTTTCGTTTGAAATTGGAGTTTGGTTGGAGTTTGTTTTTGGGGTGGTTTTGGTTTTTGTGGGGGGTTTCGGCGGGGGGGTGGGGTGTTGTTGCTTTCTAGTTGGTTCGAGTTTGGTTTGAAGTGTTTTTTTGTGTTTGGGTTGGGTAGGTTTGTTGTTTATGTAGGGGTTTTGACGTTAGGTTGCAGTTTTGGTAGGTTTTTGTGGTGTTTTTATGGGGGGTGTAGGTTGGGGGCAGTGGGTTTTTGGGGTGTTTGGTTTTTTTTTTGGGGGCTTTGGTTTGGTGGGTTTTCGTTTGGGGTTGTGGTTTGGGGTGTTTTTGTGTTTTTCTAGTTTTAGTTTTTGGGAGTTTTTTGGGAATGTTTTGGTGGGTCGGGGGGGGGGGGGTGGGGAAGGGAGTGGGTGGGGCGGGGTGGGATTGGGGGTTTGTTTGGCTGAGTTGGGGGCGTGGGGTTTTTTTTTGGGAGGGTTGGGGATGAGGTGGGAGTTGTGATGGGGTGGGGGGTGGGAGTGGCGCGGGGGGTTTGGGGGGTTTGGGTGGGAGGGGTTTATGGTCGGCGGGGGGGGTGGGGGGCGGTTGGGGGGGCGGGGGGGTGGGGGGGGTGGGGGACGAGGGGGAGGGCTTGGAGTTGGGGGGGGATGGGGGGCATACTGGTGGCTATTGGGGGTTGGTTTGGGGAGAGTTGGGCGTGAGCGGGTTCCTGGTGGGGTTGGGTGGGCGGGGAGGGAGGGGGGGGGTTGGGTGGGGTGGTGGTGGTAATTGGGTGAGGGGGGTAGTATGTTGCTTGTAAATTTTTTTACAGTTTTTGAGTTTTGTAAAGATATTTTTTTTAATTTAATTTATTTTTATTTTATTATCTTTTTCTTTTTTTTAAATTTTAAAAAATTTCTTTCAAAAAAATTTTTTTTTTTTTTTATTTAATTTTTTTATTATTAAATTTTTTTTTTTATTTTTTTTTTAAATTTAAAATTTTATAAAAAGCCCTAATTTTAAACTATTTATTAAAAACTAATTTAACTAATTAAACTAAAAAAACCTAATTTTATTATTTAATTAAACTATTTTTATAAAACTTAAACTAAATCCAAACAAACACATGGGTCGAAAGTGTCAAAACAGAAAGATAAGGGTAGGCGGCCAAACATTTAAGTTTTATAAAAAACACAAAGTTTGAACTAATGGCAGAAACAGTCCCTTAACCTAGGGACTTAACTAGACTAACAATTAAACTAACGAGGGACTTAACTATGCAATTAACTAAGGACTAACTATGAAAAACAAAAGGACTAACTATGAAAAGCTTTAACTAACAGAAACTTTCAAAAGTTACAAAACAGGTCCCTGCATTAATTAAAATCCAACAACCAGCATCCTTAATGCAATTAAATCAGCTTATTATCTAACTTTTTCAGAAACTATTTATATAAAACTCAACTTTCACTTATTTAAAATAAGCTGTATAAGCTTATTAGGGTGATAGCTTTAGATGCTTAGTAATTACCTATCAACCTATTCAACAAGCAACTAAAAGGGCATATGACAGATTTGCTGAACTACTTTATAAATTTCTGCTTATCACTATAAGCAAATTCAACAGCTTATGTTTAACTACTTCTTATTGAACACATAACCCACAGCTTATTTAATAAAAACTGAACAGAACAAAATGTTTAATCAGATAAAGAGTGCCTTGGCTTTCCCGCTAGAACAGGAAATGTGAACCAGCTTATTGTGAGTCCACCAAACATCCTTAGGCTTAATCCACATAAGCTCAATCTAAAAATCACAAACCTAATCTATCCTATGAGTGACCAACAGCTGCTAAACCTTTGGAGTCTCAGCAAAGACATCTATTCATAATAGAGACTCCAAGCCTTGAACATAATAACAAACACAAACACCAAAAATTTCGACAGAAAATAAGTATCAATGTCTTGATCACGATAACAGCAATGACAAACACAAACTTTTTTAACAGAATTAAAATGAAGATGCAAATTAAGATGAAATACTTATTTTATTAAAACTGAAATAGGGTTCTTACAACTCAAAACGAAATAACATAAAATTGAAATTACAATAAAAGAGAACTACTAACAACTGAATCAACAAAAATAAACTGAAAAATTAACACTAAAAAATTACTCTCTTCGTGTGCTGGAATGAGGGGTATTTATACCCGAACTTGAGCTTCTCGATCCTTCTTCTCGCTTCAATCTTGGCCCTTGGTTCTTTCTCTTTCCTTGATCTATCACATCAATCGTTGGATTTAAAGGTGTATACATCCGGATCATTGACGTGGCGAGTTGTGTTAGATATGTGAGAGTACGTCACATCAACCAATCATATCATGAGAATATGCCAGGGTGGATTGAAAGTGATGGATGGGTTAGGATTTGTGAGAGGGTCATTAACCCTAAGGTTAATTATCGTGGGGGTGAGGGGTTTAATAACTAGGGTTCTTGGGTGTTCTTGAGTGATTCGGTGTGAGTGAGAGTGAGTTAAATCTATTTTGGGGGAAATGGGGTAACAGTAAATGTTAAAACGTTATAAGTATCACCGGGTTGGGGGTTCGGGTTAGGTCGGGTTAGGGGTTGTGATATGATTGGATGAGAAGTGGGAAGTGGGTAGATTTGACCCGGCCATTTTCATCTTTGAGATAATTACATTTCTGGCCCTTGCGTTTGGTTTGCACTATTTCAAGTTAATAAACAACTTTGGCAAATTGCCAAAACAGCCCTTGTGTTTATTAAAAACAATGAAATGGGGTTTTGGATGACTGTGGTTTCTTGCAATTGACTGTAGAAGGCTGAGGCATGATCTCTCTGGCTTTGGCTTTGATTTCTTTAGCTTCTTGATCACTCATCCGTTCTCGTGTTCGTTTCTGACTGATTTCTTGTGATATTTGACTTATCCATACCTGCACACATAAAACTCAGATACAAGCACATTTTTGCCATTATTGATCCGTTTTGGGTTTATTTGGGCCTTTTTAAGCATAAATAGATATGTGTATTCTACACTTATCAGTGGGATCTTTCTTATTCTAATAGCCTTTGGTTGTTTTGCGAGTTCGTTTCGTTAGAGTTTTTCTGTTCCTTTTCGTTCTTTGTTTGTTGGATCGTTTTTGCGTGTATATCGTCTGCTAGTTTCTTTCTAGCCATTTTTTAATAAAATTCCATTTGCCGTTCAAAAAAAAATCAAAAGATATAACAAATAGATCTTAGGTTTAATCTTTCAAACAATCTAATCTTAACAAACTTTAAAAATCAAAACCTAAACCATAAAGTCTACATAATTACAATAAAGAGACTATTTCATGTAAGACTTGAGCTAAGAAAACACTTTTTCTTTTTCTTTTCTTTTCAGTATTTTTTTTTTTTTTTTTTTTTTTCTTTTTCTCATTTTTCTTTTTGTTTTTTTTTTTTTCATTTTGTTTTTTCTTTTTTCTTTTTTTTTTTTTTCTCTTTTTTTATATTCTTCTTTGGTTTTTTTTTTTTTTCTATATTTCATTTTTTTTTTTTTTTTTCTTATCTTTTTTTTTGGTTTTTATCCTTTTTTTTTTTTTATTTTCCCATTTTTTTTTTTTCTTTGGGGGGTTTTTTTTTTTTTTTTTTTTTTTTTTTTTTTTTGTTTTTTTTTTTTTTTTATTTTTCTTTTTTGTTTGAGTTTTTTTTTCTTTTTTTTCTTTTTTTCTTCTTTTTTTTTTTTTTTCTTTTTCTTTTTCTTTTTCTTTTTTTGTTTTCTTTTTTTTACTTTTTTCTTTATTTTCTTTTTCTTCTTTTTTTCATTTTTACTTTTTTTTTCTTCATTTTTTTTTTTTTCACTTGGGTTTCCCATTTTTTTTTTATTTTTTTTTCTTTATTCTTTTTTTTTTTTTTTTTTTTTTTTCTTTTTTTTTTTTTTTTAGTTTTTTTTTCATGTTTTTTTTTTTTTATCTTTTCATCTTTTCCCATTTTTTCTTTTTTTATTTTTTTTTTTTTTTTTTTTTTTTTTTGGGTGGTTTTTCATTCTCTTCTTTTTTCATTTCTTTCATTGTTTTTTTTTTTTTTTTTTTTTTTTGTTTTATTTTTATTTTTTTTTTTTTTTTTTTCTTTCTTTTTTATACTTTTTTTTTTTTCATTTTTCGTTTTTTTTTTTTTTCTTTTTCTTTTTTTTTTTTTTTTCTTTCTTTTTTTTTTTCTTCATTTTTTTTTTCCTCTTCATATTTTTTTTATTTTTTTTTGTTTTTCTTTTTTTTTTTTTTTTTTTCTTTCTTTTTTTTTTTGTTTCTTTTATTTTTTTTTTTTTTTTCGTTTTTTATCTAGTTTTTCTTCTTCTTTTCAGTTTTTTTTTTTTTTGTTTTTTTTTTTTTTTTTGTTTTTTTTTTTTTTTTTTTTTTTTTTCTCTTTGGTTTTTTTTTTTTTTTTTTTTTCTTTTTTTTCTTTTTTATTTCTTTTTACATCAGTTTTTTTTTTTTTTTTTTTTTTCTTTTAGTTTTTTTTTTTTTTTTTTTTTTTCTCATTTTTTTCTTCTTTTTTTTTTTTTCTTTTTTGCTTTTTTCTTTTTTTATTTTTCTTTTTGTTTTTTTTTTTTTTTTCAGTTTTTTTTCTGGGGGGTTTTTTTTATTTTTTTTTTGTTTTTTTTCTCTTCTTTTTTTTTTTTTTTTTTTTTTTCTTTTATTTTTTTTTTTTTTTTTTTGTTTGTTTCTTTTTTTTTTCTTTTTTTTTTTTTTTTTTTTTTCTTTTCTTTTTTTTTTTTTTTTCTAATTTTTTTTACTTTTTTTTTTTTTCTTTTTCTCTTTTTTCTTCTCATTTTTTTCTTTCTTTTTTTTAAGGAAATTTTTTTTGTCTTTTTTTTTTTTTTTTCTTTTTTTTTTTTTTTATTTTTTTTTTTTTTTTCTTTTTTTTTTCACTTCTTTTTTTCTTTTTTTGTCTTCTTTTTTTTTTATTCTTTCATTTCTTTCTTTTTTTTTTTTTTTTTTATCTTTTTTTTGTTTATTTTATTTTTTTTTTTTTTTTTCATTGGTTTTTTGTTTTTTTTTTTTTTTTTTTTTTTTTTTTTTTTTTTCATTTTTTCTTTTTTTTTTTTTTTTCTCTTTTTTTTATTTTTTTTTTTATTTTTTTTTCTCTTCCATTTTTTTTTCTTTTTTTTCTTTTTTTTTTTTTTTTTATTTTTTTTTTTTTTTTTTTCGTTTTTTTTTTTTTTTTTTTTTTTTCGTTCATTCTCCTGGGTTTTTTTTTTTCTTTTTTTTTTTTTTTTTTTTTTTTCTTTTTTTATTTTTTTCTCAGAATTTTTTTTTTTTCTTTTTTTTTTTTCTCCAGACAAAGCATGTGTGGACATTGACGAAGTGTCTTTTAAAACGTTCCATGCTTCATTAAAGGCTTCGTTTGGTTTTTGGTAAAAGTATAATGATCTCATTTCGATTATAGTAAGTGTTTTTGAAGGTGGGAAAAGTATTGGTTTGATGAAATTTTAAAACCAAGGTCGTATTTCAAGTGGGAGAATTGTTCTTGTTGGTTCTTTGTCTAACCAATTCTCGGGCTTTCACCGCTCTAGAGAAAAAGGGAAAAGCAAAAGCTTAACCGAAGTGTTCGGGACTTCTGGATGTCTAAACGTTTTTGAAGTGACTTATTAAAAATCGAAGGTGATTGTGGGATTTGTCTTCCCGTGAATGTTGCTTTGCACAAGATTGATTTAAAGTTGTTAAGCTCGAAATTGTTTAGCATTGATTGGTGGAATAACTATAGCTCCTCATAATCCCTCGATGGGTGCTTGTAAAAACATTTGGGCCATCTGATCGATTGTCGGCATTGGACCCAACGTTTGTTCACAATTGGATCTACCGAAAGCTTTTGTTGTTGACGACGTCTACGAGATTGCGAACGAGTGCGCATAAAAAGAAAAACTAACAATTAAAAAGCAAAATTTTACACTAATTTTTTTTTTTTTTTACGATGAATTTTAAACGGTTACACGAAAGAGACTTAAACCCATAATCAACATACTTCACTGGTAGCTCTTGAAAATTGTTTTCAAGGTGAGCCGTAATTGGTAGGACACAAAAAGCAAGTGTATAAATTTTGATTCCGAAAATTGGGAACAATTCAAGTTCACCGGAATTGAAAATGGATAAGTATCTATAGAAGTATTATGTGTTGGTGTTCGTTAACCAACTTGGTGAATTTTATTTTCTGAATTAAGACAATTTTTTTATATTTTTGATTTTTCTATTTCTTTTTATATTTTAACTTAATACTAAAAGAAAAGGAAAATATATTTTTTTATTTTTCTATTTTTATTTTTTTTTTTGATTTTTTGGATTTTATGACAAAAATTAAACTTTCGAGGACGAAAGATTCTTCAACCAAATCACAACTCGAAACATGAGAAAGCTTACACAGTTACCCCGGCAACGGCGCCAAAAACTGTTCGTAGTTTTACACACGTATAAAATAAATATACTTATAGTGAAATTAAGGAAATTTCCCACGTATCCTCCTTGGAACAAATTCCACTCACAAAGCTAGATAATATATAAACGTATTTTTTTATTAAAACGGGCAAGTTTGATCACCCGGTCGTTTCCCAATGACTCGTGCAATGAACCTCGTTTAAGTTTGGATCCTGATTTGAATAAGGACTAGAGGTATTTTTGATTTAATTATACTACTAAAATTAAAGGCACAATTAAACAACTAAATAACAAATTAAACTAATTACGAAAGTAAATAAAATGCGACTTTAAGAAAACCAAATGCAATTAAATCCTAAAAATTATAAATAAATCCCCAATCTAAATTAATGCTAAAGAAAATTTTAGGAAAATTAAAAATATTTTTTAAAGGCTTTTTGGATTTTATATGAATTAAACACTATTTAATCTAAATTAAATTCTAAAAATAGAAATTAAATCTTAAAGATTTATAAAAATGATTTTTAAACTTATAAAAATGTAAAATATTATAAAAGCTAGGAAAACTATTTTTTTTATTTTTCTGAAAAGTTTTTTCTAATTTTTATGGATTTTCTAAGATTTTAAACTATGAAAAACTTAAAATTAATGAAATAAAATAAAAATATTGATCCTAAAAATTTTATAAAACTAAACTAAGTAAAGAAAAAATTGCAGAAAACTTATGAAAAAAAAAAGCCCTAATTTTTATAAATCTAATTTAAAAGTTAAATTTAGCTAATTAAAAATAAAACATTAAAAATTTATTAATATTAAAAAAAATTAAAAAGAGGAAAAGGAAATAAAAGAACAAGGGGAAAAAAAGAGGTGCAAGTGAACTTGGGGGTAAGGCGGGGATAAATTTAAAGTTTAAATAAAAAAACACAAAGTTTCACTAAACGCAGAAGGCCCCTGAAGTTGGGACTAACTAGATAACACTTAATTACTAACAAGGACACTACTATGTGATTAACTATAGGGACCTTAACTGCGCGTTTGACAAGGACTAACTGTGTAACTAACAGAAACTATAAAAATGCAAGACAGGCCCCTGAACTTCCTAACTTCTAACAAACAACATCCCTTTTTTTATAATAAACAGCTTATTAACACAATTTAAAAAGCTAAAACTAATTTAAACTCAACTTTTACTTATTTAAAATAAGCTAAATAAGCTTATCAGCTTTTAAGCTCTAGCAGCTAGGAATTCTATCTCTTAAACTATATGAACAAAGCAAAATAAAAGGCATATGACAGATTTTCACTACTCAATAAAATGTGCTTATTCAACTAAAAGCAAATCCAACAGCTTATCTATACTATCTTATGAAACAAATAAATCACAGCTTATGAAGAAAACAGAATAAGAACAAATGTAAATCAACTAGTGTGTACCTTGGCTTTCCAGCTAGAACAGGAAAGTGATACAGCTTATTGTGGGCTTATGGCTTAATCCACATAAGCCCTAAATCAAAAACATCAATCCTAATCTAACCCTATAAGCTGACCCTCAGCTCTAAACCTCATTGAACACTCAGCCGCCATCCAATTCCAAGAGTGTCAATGTTTTGATCAAATGACAGCAATGACAAACACAAACACCAATTTCAACAGAATTTAAATGAAAACTCGAATTAATGTAAAATAATACTTTTATTAAAAACTGAAATAAAGTTTATTACATTACGAAATGGAACAACACGAAATTGAAATTACATAAAAGCTACTAACAACTTTAAACTAAAAATTAACCACTAAAAAATTGCCTCCTTGTGCTGGAATGAGGGGGGGTATTTATACCCTAAGCTCGAGCTCCTCCCATCTTCTAGGTCCTTCTTCATCTTCATCTTGACCCTTCAATCTCTTCTCTCTCCTTGATCTCATATGTAAGCCGTAGGATTTAAAGTGAGTATAAACGGATCGATGATGTGGCATAGAGTGTGTTAGTTATGTGAGAGTAAGACAATATCACACGCGTCACATCACCCATGAAATCGTTAGTTTAGGCCAGTGGTGGCCAGGGGTTGATAGTTAATTGAAAGTGATGAATGGGTTACGGGTGTGATGAGGGTTTTATTAAACCTATAATGGTTATGGGAGTGTGGCGTGAGGGTTATGATGAACTAGGGTTTCATGTTGTTTTCTTGGTGGATTCGGGTGTGTTCATGTGTGTGTGAGTGTGTGAGTGAGTGTTGATCCGATTTGGGTAAAAATGAGTGCACAGTAACTGTAAATGGGGTTTATAAGTTAACCGGGTAGAGGTGAGTTAGGGCGGGTTAGGGCTTTGCATGTGATTGGTTGAAAGGGGATCCACGGGTTTATTTGACCCGGTCATATGACCCGCGACTTTTGTATCTATGAGGTAATTACATATCCGGCCCTTGTGTTTGGCAAGCACCATTTCAAGTTATAATTATAACTTCCATAAATTGCAAAATCACCCCTTGAACTTATAAAACAATGGAGTTGGGTTTGGTTGACTGTGGTTTAGCTGCAGTTGACTGTAGAAGGCTGAGGCATGATCTCTCTGGCTTCGGCTTTTGATTTCTTTAGCTTCTTGATCACTCATCCGTTCTCGTGTTCGTTTTTGACTGAATTCTTGTGATATTTGACATATCCATACCTGCACACAATAAACTCAGATACAAGCACATTTTTGCCATTTTTGATCCGTTTTGGGTTGAATTGGGCCTTTTTAAGCATAAATAGATATGTGTATTCTACACTTATCAGACAACATATAAAGCAACTTTAAACGTTAACAGACTAGAAGTCTGAAAAAAAATTACTTAAGTCTTTTGGCTCAGATAAGAGCTAACGGTTCTGAAAAAGTGTAAGTCTGTCGTGGCTGCATATCAAGAAAGTTGCCTAGCAAAGTTATAGACTTTCACGGCTTCAATTGAATCTGCTCATATTCATCAAAACCTCAGCAAGGTAGTATGAATTGGTGTAGACATATCGTGTATCACGATTTGAGGCCGTAATGGTGGCGACAGTCATAAGCATTTTTTTGTTCTGATATGCAGAATTGGTGTATGAACGGAAATTGGAAGAAGATATGGCGATACTATTCAGTGGCACGATGTCTTTCGTCCGTTCTCGGTGCACACGAACACAACGTATCAAAATGCAAAATCGGTTATGGCTGTCGCCATCACTACCGCGTCATTATTGAACAACCGTAAGAGATAATATATCGGCTCAGATAAGAGCTTTAGTAAGTCTGTCATGGTTTCACACCTAATAGGTTGCCTAGCCAAGTTACGGGGTTTTACATGTTTTGTTCAGACTGCTCGTATTCATCATTGCCTTACCAAGGTATGGTTACCAAGCGTAATATAGCATCCGAATATACGCGTAGGGTTTTGTGACTATCACGTATGCCGAATTAGAAGTCATTTTCTACATCTAAGCACATATGAAAGTAGCAAAACCCTTAGCACACTCTAAAGATCATTCCTATGTCCAAGTAAGAAGCCAACAACCATAAGATATAACTTCAATTTCATACTTGATGTTGTTGACTTCTGACATGGACGCTAAGGGTGGTCAATAGATACAGATAACTAAGCTACAACTTATTCCTAAGCAATAAACAGGAGAAACAAAGTTAAGAGAACAGTTGTGGTGCTAGAATCGGATAAGAAGGTACCTCGCCTACCGTGGATGCAAACAAAGTAAATCGGCACCGAACACTGTTTAGCGATTGATAGATAGCAAGTCAATAGAAAAAAAACAAATGCAAACCGCTAATAACTATAGGTTGGAATTACTCAGAAAAACACCAAGGTTACAGGAGCAGTCAATTTTGCAGAAGCACAGAATAACATCCCATGAACATTATGTTTTGTCATCAACTCTCTTTCTGTCGAATCATCTTCAAAAAAGTAGAGTAAACACATATAAGATAAAGGCTCAGTTCAATAACTATGGCTGCAAGCAATTCATGCCGCCCTACCTACATATTCAAATTCATCATCGCCTTTTTTTTAAAAGAACTCTTATGTGGCTGCAAATGTTGTTCATTGCATTGCCAACACGCGACAAATGCGCTGCAAGTTTTAGCTTACAAATGGTAACAGTTGCGAATATTGGATGGTATAAAACACTTGACATGGCTACGACCACAATGTGGGTATGGTCGCCGTGCCAATAAGTTGTGCTCAGTGCATCTCATGCAGTACCAAAATGGTTATTGTCATCGCCATAAAAAACATAAAGGGAACGGATCTTGTATAATAGCCTGTCATGATCTGTAAAGTCAAGAAAATCACCATGGCTACATTAGTATAAATGCCTCACCAAGATACAAAAATCCTCACACTTTGTATATCACACAGATATTAATATTAATACAATTTGCTAAAAAGCAGTCTCCCTAAGAAAGCGTGCAAACAATTTCGTGTCTTTCAATAGTTGGTATTTTCATTTTTTATCCCTCTCCCACTTCCATATTATCTTCCCTCAACCACTGAATCACCATCATAAAAACAAAGATCCGACCCATAGTGGCTGCAAACACGAATTCGTGATGCCTCGCCAACACATGGGTAGCTTTCGCTCTTGATGATTTGATTAGCTATTGGATTTTCAAAATAACGAATGCACCCGCAATATTTGTCAATAAGAAAATCCTCCATAAAGTACAAAAGGGCGCTTGCAAGTATAGTAATCTGTCATGCCATGACTGTGAAATCCGACCCGCCATGGCTGCAAGCACACAGTCGTAGTGCCTCGCCAAGACACGCATTACTTTCACCCAACATATTCCAGCAGCCTATTGTAGCTGACAAATCGTATTTAAAATCAAGATATGACTCCTACACTTAAGGCTAAACACTCTAGGTAGTTATTTGAGAATAACAAAAAGAACGTAATTTGTCAGTTTCAAAAATCTCGAATAACTACCTAAAGTATTTAGAGTTAAACATTAGAGCATGTAAGGGTCAATCCACATGACAGTAACACTTGCTAGAATTAGATAAGAGGGTACCTCGTCTGCCGTGGCTGCAAACAGAATATATCGATGCTACACCAAGATATGGCTGAATGGCACCCAACGCCGTTTAGCGGTTGATAGGCAGTAAGGCAAACAGGCTCAAAGCAGAGCTTGGGGTTCCAAAAAAATATACGAAAATCATGGCTGCATACCTAATAGGCCATCTTGCTAAGTCGTTAACTTTGCCTGTTTTTAAAGGCTCATATTCATCATTGCCACATCAAGACAACACATAATTACTCATATATCATACATAAACAATGATTAGAAAATACGATGTTACAACCACCCGCATGATAAGGGTTTTGTCACTCTCACGCACGCCTAATTAGAAGGCATCTTTTTAATGTCGGCATGCGTGTCAGTGACAAAACCTCATAACGACCATGGCGTAACAACATAGAGAGCACAACAATTACAATAACAAACGTAAAAAATCAATCAGCATGTATAGAAGCAATCTAAAATAACAAATATAAACGTGTAATTAACTACAACCAGTGACCAGAACCCGACCTAGGGATTGTACCAAGATGCCCGGTTCTTTTCATAACATGTTGTCAGGTGTTTCATATATGAAGTAGTGAAGCAAAGACATATAAGACAAAGGCTCAGTTCGATAAATGTGGCTGCAAGCAATTCATGCCGCCCTGCCTACATATTCAAATTAATCATCACATGTTTTAAAAGAAAGACATTTGCTATAGCTGCAAATATTGTATATGTTGGGATATGCTCATGTCACATGGATATTTATATGGCTGAGAATACATGAGCCTACGGGGGTCACACACGTATACACTTAGATATCACTCTATTGATATATATATATATATATATATTATAATATAAGTGTATATTTATTATTTATGTATTTAATACTCGATTAATATGTATAATAAATATAAGTGTGTATTTATTATGTATATTAACATTTCAACGATAGAATACTAACGGTCGTTAATTAGTTCGTTTACGAATAATTATGTATAAGGTTTTTAAATTAATGGATAATTAAATGTAATTATCCATAAATATTAGAAAAGTCAAAAAGTCAACACCAATGGTGTGTTTGGTTCTTTTGGGTCGATTATAGAGAAGGAAAAAGGAGGGACTAAAAGTGCCAAGATTAGGTAGCTTTTTCCCAAAGCTAAGTTAACCCTAATCCTACACTATATAAGGAGGACCATAGATCCTCATTCATAAAAAATCCTCTTCTTCTTCTCTGGTGTAAGTCGAACAAAACAAACACCCTTTAGGGTTTTGATTTTTTCGATTACTTCTTGTTTTCTTTGTTCGTTGGTTCGTGTAACTGGCATTCGGGTGATATTGGTTGACGTGTAGTGTTGATACATGTAGAAGTTGTTTATTTTAGTAACTAGAAGAGTTTTCGGTATTAGCACGGGTTTAAATACACGTGCGTATTCTCAAGAAGCTTCGGTTCTTGATTTAGCTTGTTTTGCTAAAAGGTACGCTTTCGGTTTATTATTTATATGAATTATAATTACTATAGGAGATTAATTCCGCTACATAGCTCGCATAATATTAATAATATTAGGTTATTTTAGATAATGACTTCCAACAGTGGCATCACGAGCCAAATCATATAGCTTTGTAATTACATAAAAAACGTAAAAAACATGTAAAAATGCATATTTTATGTAAATTTCTTGCCTTTTATGTGAAATTTAATTTAAGTAAAATATTTTTTTGCCTAATTAATCACATAAAATATGGAAATAAAATATGCTACAGATATTGTGAATATTATTTTCCTTTTATGTGAAATCTTATTTAGAAAATTATTTAGTAAAATATATTTGCCTTGAATATCACATAAAATATAGAAACATGAATATTCTCTTGCCTTTTATGTGTCATTTAATTTAGAAAACTATTTAGTGAAATAATTTTATCCTAAATAACACATTAAATAAGAAAACAAAATATGTGAATGTTTTACATTATTTACGATATATATTGTTGCTTATTTATCAAGTAATAAATTGTCAACCATGGGTTACATGCATGTAAACCATGGTTATTAAGCTTAATATATATGGTATGCATGAAATCTTTGCTACGTGAATTAATTGTTTAATTGCAAAAGTTGAGAAGACTTTTGTTGATTTCTTATTTAATTACGTGCATTGATTGTGTTTAGTACGATTAATTGTTTGTTAAATTGGTTTTGCATGATTTTATACGGCCTTTTTTTATAATATGCAAAAAAATGATTTTTAAAAATTAATATGGACTAAAAGCCAAGGATTAAAATGCTTATTGTATGCATATTGATATGTACACTTTACTAAATCATGGGCTATATACGTAAACTTGTTAAATTTCTTGCAAACGTTCTATAACGCATGGGTTTAGTAGTTTCCGCAAGGAAACCCGCGACGAAACAACGCACGAATAAACAATTTTACATAAATGTTTTAAACAATATTTTAAGTATGTCGTAATCGTTACTAGGGTCCGATTATTTCCCGTAGGGAATTAACCTTATCCGTAGTAAGATCACTTATACATGGAAATATTGTAAACTTGGTAACCCTAATTTTATAAATGGCATATGGTTTATAAAATTATGAGATTTTTATTTATAGAAGGTTTTAAAACGAAAATGGAAATGTTTTAAAAATTACTAGTGTTATAAGGTTGTATGCATGCTTTCTTATACACAATTTTGGTAACACTTGATTTATCAAATATATACTCTAAAATTAAGTTATTTGCCATCCAAGTATGAAATCACTTAAGTTTGTTTTTTACTCTAAGACAGTCTTAGGTGAATTGCTAAACAAGGTAATACAACAATCGTATGGTCAGACATGAGACTATATAATTACTGATTTTATATTGGACGACTTATATCGAGTATGGTTGTTTAGAACTTTGACTCGAGCATAAGATGGGGTTAAATGCTACTTGGACATTTAATTCTGGATTATTTTGGCCTTGTTTGCCCCATAAAGGCTAAGTGTTGCCACATGTTGGCGTTTATCTCCGCAGAAATCCTTTTGAGTTTCATTTTAGTAGATCAACTGCTTAAATGGTAGAACGTCAAGTTGGATCTTAGACCATTGTAAAATTAATTGTTTATTTATATAAACATGGGTAGTTAATTTTTAAGGGGTGAATTATCGAAAATACTAAAAATGAACTTTGCAAGTTCTTTTAATGTATTAATGCAATGATACCGTAAACAAAAGTATGTTCTTACTTAAGGAAGACAAACTGTGTCTAATTTTCTAAGGAAAAGAAAGACTAATTCCTATACTTTTTTACTTATGGAAAAAATGTTATAATAGGAATGACAGAATTATCCTAAATTCTATTTGAACTCATACCAAACTCACATGTTATGTAAATTGGACTTTGAAGACATCAAATAACGTCTTATTTATAGCATCATTTATCCCATGTAATTAACCCATTTTATATAATTATTGCAAAGAATTGTTACTTAATCGTTCATATTTGAGAATTGCACTAATTATGGAGTACTTGGTGAAGATTGACTAAAAGGCACACAGTTTGGAGCTTAAACGAACATATTTTGAAGATTATTGTTCTGACAACCAATATGTTGTATCCATCAAGGAAGATACGACGTATCTGTGCCTGCACTCCCTAAAGACCACGAATGAAACAGGACTAATACGCCGTATCCAGGAAAGGAAATAGGCCGTATTCAAGCTATATGGGAATAAAATATTCTAGAAGATATCAAATGTGGTCCCTACTCTAAGAAACCCCCAATACGACATATCCAAGACATTAGATACGCCGTATCGATACCGACTTTAGACCTTATAAATAGAAAACTCAAAAATGAGTTTTAAGTGTGCAAAAACATATTCTCGATACCTAAACCATAAAAGTCGATTTTCAGAGGAGAAAAAGAGCAAAAGAGATCGAGCAATGCGATTAATTCCATAGGAAACAACATGTAATTTCTTATACTCTTGTAGTCGTTTAGTTTTTGGTATCGTTCGTTAACTCGGTTAGTTTACCTTGGCTAAATCATTACTTTTGTATTAATTATAACGTTTGAAGGCTAATACCTTCAGGTATTAGCCATTGTTATGAAGATCTTAATGTTTAGTTTGTTTATCTCGATTTCTTAATTTATTGTTGAATTGCTTGTTTATGTTTATCATCATACTTGTTTATGTGCTTAAGTATGCGACCTATTATTCAACTAGGTCTAATCTTACATATTTAATGCACTGCAACTTTGGTGTTGTTTGGGTGTAGGCTAAGAGTCTGAGAAAGCTCTCAATATTGCAATTTATATATCTAGAATCATAGGATCAAAAATATTGACCTATCTTTGCCCTTAGATTGTGAGCTTAGTTAGACCATAAGGTAACCTTGGTTTCAACAAGTACGTTCTCGATTAATTGGTAAAAACTCGGACAGTGGACTACTAGTATATAAAGAGCCGTTAAGCAGTAAGTGGGTAAAGTCTCTATGAGCTAGGGTTTAACAAGATCACCATTGCCTTAATCCTTAAGATAGATTATAAACAGGAAATAAGGATGCTTTATGCGGATGCATTTAATTATGACAGAATTCTATGTGTCTTGGTCTTAGGAAGAAGTAATGCCTAAGTCCTAAGAATGATATGCCGCTTTGAGATAACTAATCATTGCACTAATAAACAAACCAACATTCTGATTAGATTAATAATGGTTAATATAGTTTTTTCATATATTTGGCTAACGCTCCTTTTACTTACCTGTTAATTTGCTTGCGTGTGTTTTAGTGTCTTGAATTGCGATTTAAGCACCACCAAACCCATGCCAATCTCTCAGACTGAAAACCCCCCTTATCTATTAGATTTAGGATTAACATAGGTTTATCATAGGTTTAACATAGATTAGACTAACTTAGATTAGAAAAACCAAACTATTTATAAATTGAAAGTGTTCCTCGCTCTTAGTGATCGACACCCTACTTACCATCGAAAACTCCACCGACTCGGTGTACTCTGCCCGTTAAAGTGTTGTTTTTGGTTTAAGTCGGCAAAATATAAATTAAAACTTGAATCATAAATTAACACCACACAACGACACAATCATCGATTTATCCTACCTTCAAGTTTTTGGTGCACTTTGCTACCCAAACAATGATAGTGAAAATTTAGGCAAACTTTAAGCTAACGCTGATATAGGTATTTTTATTGGATATGCACCCAAGAAGAAAGCTTATCGTATTTACAACCGTCGAAACCCAAAAATCAATTGAAACCATCTATTCAATTTTGAATGAGTGACGGCTATGGCTTCTGAACAAAGCAGTTTAGAACCCGCGCTTCATGAAATGACTCCTGTAACACCAAGTTCAGGACTCGTTCCAAACCCTTCTCCTTCAGCACCGTTTGTACCACCATAGAGGCATGAATGGGATCTTGTGTTTCAACCAGTGTTTGATGAGTTCTGGTTACGCCGTAACAGATATTATTACGGCGTAAAGTCCTGTACTTGTTACGCCGTAACCTTCTTAGTTCAAATATAAAAATTTTAAATCCACATGTTTACAGCGTAACCAATACCATGTTTACGCCGCAAACCTTTTCTGAAAACTAAAAATAAGTTTGAAACCTTTTCAAAAACCGTGTATAAGTAAATGAACTTTGTGGGTATGTTCCCTGTAAACCCTCACGAGACTTCACTCGTCCACTTGGGACACCAAGTGGTTTAAAAGGCTTGTTGCATATGCTAAATGCAACCGTGATTCCTACGAAAGTGAGTTAGATTGTAGTGTATATTTATCCATGAACGTTTAATGCTCTTTGTTGTCTAGTGATTTCAGGAGAAACGAGGTTGTTCTATAGACACTTTGCAAGAAGTCAACTCTTGCAATTATCACTTGGAGAAGAGAGCGACACTCAGGGGAGTCTTTTGCTAATTCTACTCTTATTTCATTATTTCATTTCCTTAATTGTACAATAGGGACATTGTACAAAACAAGTGGGGGGATGGGAGTAGAATTACCACTTGACCTATATTTGCCTTCGATTTCCTAGTTTTCTTTGAAAAATGGTGCCAATTTTAAAATTTTGACATGTTTTTCTTACTAAACTAGAATAAATCTTTGCCGAGCACATTATTATCCTGTAATTAATTTGGTGAGGTTAAGCCTAATATTCTGTTTTCATCTATTATACATAAAATCCACCAAAAATATGAGTGTGCCGGTAGTATTGTAGACTTTAGAACTTGGCATGTACATCTTGTTAAGACCTAATTGGTTAGTTGGAATAGACTGTTCAAAAAGGCAACATTTTAGGAAATCACCCAAAAAGCCTATATGTGTGTGTGTTTATCGGCTTGTCACACTGACTTGTCGACCTCCCCGTGTAAAACCCTAGTTGCGCTCACTACTAGTGCAAGATACCCCTAGATCACCTTGTCAAGACAATCATGTTTAAACACTATATGTTTCATTACACCATTTCGCCTTAGCCTACCCTGTAGTCTTTATTTTCTTTGTGTTGAAATCTCTGGCAATTTAAGTCCATAGTTCGGGGGAATGGGAACGAAAAATTTATGCATTTATGGAAGACCAATCAGTTATGATCTATAAAGACCCCCATGTATCATCACTTTTGACATTGTTTATCTCAAGTGGGGGATGTGCGTTAATATCGGATGTTGCAGGGGCAATAATTAAAGATATAAACTCCTGTAGCATTTGCATATTTATCATGAAGAAAATGAAGGAAAATGGGTGTAACAAAAAGCCACCCATGTGCTAAAAAATGTAAAGATGGTGCAAAATAAAAAAATTATATATGGAACTAGTAGCCCATTATTGCACCAAGCCTTATTAACAAAGAATAGAGCTAGTAGCCCATTATTGAAGATCAGGTTTTCTTACTTAAACTTTTGGACCTTGGATGGACAATAGCTAGTTATGGCAACCTTAGTTTACTTTAGACTATTTGTTTCGTGTTTTTATCTTAACAACCATTTTAAGTGTATCCCATGTCTATCCTTACCTTTTATATTACCCTATAAACCAAATATCACCCATGTTGCCTTGTAAACTGTTTAGACCCTAATTCTAGTTGGTGGAGACTTGTGAACTTTCCAAGCTTATGATAGAACGCATACTATGTCTGTATAATTGAGTGATTACCCCGAAATTGAACACTTAGATTAATAATGAGAGTTGAGTGTTTTTGATCCCCTTTTCGTAAGGTGTTCGGCTTTGATGTTTTTCTAGCATAAGTAGCTTATAAATTCATTTCTTCAAGTCAAATTGGGGAAATCTTTTTATGAATTATTCTAAACTGTTCTACTTGAGGGCAAGTAGAAGTCAAGTGGGGGGATATTTGATAACATCAAATAGTTAATACATTTTAATATCAATTTCCTTATAAAAATGCTTACAAATATGTTATTAAGGTATGAAAACGTTACTTATTTATTTATTATTAGTTTTCAGGGACAAAGTGAGCATTTTAGCAAAAGACAAGGGATTTGGACAAGAAATGCACCAAAGTGAAGAGCCCAAGGCACTTTATAGTTTAACATCCCCGAAGAATTACGCCGTAACATACTCCAACGAAGAAATGAGTCATCACACCTTTTACGGCGTAAAGTGTCTCCAAGATTACGCCGCAACATTCAAATATACTAGAGATGATGTGTCTGACTCAGCATTACGGCATAACATATGCAACAGGGTTACGCCGTAACACCCTTTTATGCCTAAAAGATGGAAGGATTACGTAGCAAGATTACGGCATAACATCCCATAAGGGTTACACCGTAAACCTTTTGAAGCCTATAAATAGAGCTCTCATCCAGCTCATTCAGCATCACTCACCACCACCACTTCACACACAGTTCTAAGGGGTGAACCAAACCCCTAAGGTTCGAAGCATTTCATCTGAAGGTCCAAGGGAGAAGCCACTAGCATACTTATAGTATTCAATCATTTATTTCATTCTCTGTAAAAATTATGATGATTCAATCCATGTCTTTATTCATTAATTCTTGCATTGCTATTACTATGAGTGGCTAAGCAATCCTAGTGCTGGCCTAACTATGTAGTTACTAGTGTTGTGATTATGATTTCCTGTTTAATTATGGTTCTGTTAGATATCCTTAAAGCCTTTCATTCATCCCCATATTTTGGTAGTATAGAGGGTGGCTTAGATCTTATTAATCCTGATATTAGACTTACCATGTTAAACTTGAGATTAGTGGGGTACTAGGGTAACTTGACATCTATCCCTAGTGTAGGAATTAACCAAATTACCACCTTTGTCACATTAAATACTTAAAAAAATATGGGAACTCTTTCAGATGGGGTTAATAATCAGTTTAGATTATAGATTGGTCTTAAGGGTAGTTGGGGTTTAACCACTGCAAGCTTGGATGCCCTGCTCGTGTGATCGTAGGGGAATGTGGGATCACAGAGTAAGCATAGGACCGACCTTAAATGAAAATTCAGGTTTGTCGACTATAGAACCACTAAAGGAACTTATAATTGAACATTGCACAAGAAAATGTAATCATAGTATTGGTAATGAAATGGTTAGGTTAGCACACATTTCTCCCTGATATCTTCTATCTATTTATTTTATTGCATTTACTTTTCCTTAATTCTTAAAATCAATCTTAAAACCATTTTTAATCGTGACAACAATCAAATTAGAACTATTAAACCTTAGCTCTTGGGACGACCTCGGATTTACCAAGCTACTGCACTACATACGATCGGGTTCTCTACCCGTTAGTGCGTGTATCGGTAAACGAGTTTTATAAATTTAAAACTTGGTAAAAATATATTTAAAACAAAATATGCATCAACTAGTACTTGACAAAGGAATCATGTGACTTGGCTAAATGGAGTAAGGAGCGTTGTATGGGGATCCCAAAGGAGAACATCAGCATGCCAAAAACAAGTAAGAGGCAACAACGTACTATCCAATGGTGCTAAACCCCAAAACATGACGTAGTCAACGATGTTGACTTCACGACAACCACCTTATTACCCATCGGTCCATAGGGTGCATTCCATCTCGTGACCCCCAACAACCGACAACGACATCCGCTTATATAAAGGAGTGCATTAAATACTCTCAATGGTATGGTTTCTATGCTAAGAACACACATACTACTTTCTCTCTCTAGAATAGTTACTTACTCTCATGTCAGAGTCAAATCGCGGAACCACATCTCGCGGTAAGGCTAACAATGCTATCTTTTTCTTAGCAGGCGGTCCTCTTTTCTTTCACTTAGTGCAAATGTAGGACCTATTATATACCTTCATTGCACACTTACATGAATACACTTGGTAGAAATATTAGAGAGGGAAAGTAAAAGAAAGATAGAGAGAGAAAGGAGAGAGTAGGAGGTTTATTTCCTTAACAAATGAATTGAAAACAAAACAACCAACCCCTTCTCATGGAATGAGAGGGGTATTTATAGGAAAATAAGCCTAGGAGGATGCCTAGTTCCCTTGAGGTTGGGCCAAGCTCGGCTTTGGTTGGGCTTTTGGCCCAAAACGTATACAAGGTTAGATTAAACCTCAATCCCGTAATTCTGAGTAGCCTATTATATTAAATACAAAGTTTCTAAAACGTAAATACCCGTTACATTTAATAATGAATTTTACTTCCTTTGTTTGACTCAATATTTTGAGGCTAACAATATCCCCCGAAGTAAAATCATTGAGTTCTTCAAAAGTAAGATCATTAATCTTCATTGTCTTTAAGCTCTTGAGTCTTGGGTCTTGGTCTTGAACTTTATTGTAATGGCTTCATTCTTTTCTGCATTGTGATCTTTGATCTTGAGCCTTTGTCATTGTCTTTTGACTTTGTCTTTAATTCCGAGATCTTTAAATCTTTCCTTGATGTGGATGAACATGATAGAGATTTTCGGTATTTAAGTAGTCATTTGAGGACCGGTACTTTCTTTCTTGAGCATCCTTTAATCATCTTGTGCTTTGGACCGACATGCTCATACTTGTCTTGAAAGCTGGCTAACAATCTCCTTGATAATCTTTATCTTGATATTCTTGGTGTCCTTAAGGAAGAACTTTGTGTATTAGTGTTGCTGAAGACATTTGCAACATGTACTTGAGCTTTCATCATGTATTTATATTTGTCGTTCGATGAATGAGCATGTGGTATTGAGTAAGAAGGTGTTGGATGAGGTAATTACTCCGTCGTCTAAACCAGCAAATAAATGTTAGTGATAAACAACAGATATGGATGGATATCTTTTTCATTCGTCAAAGTTTGATAACTTTAACCTCTGGTTCTGTGAGGACAGTTTTACAGTATGAATATTGTACCTGGATTAAATTTATGAAATGAATCTCCTTGACTGGTTTTCCAGCTTGAAATGTGGTTTATCTAAAGCTGACACGTCTAGAGACGCTTACGAAGCTTTTTGATATTCCCCAGACGTTACTATATCTGGATTCCCTTGCAAGTTAGGATAACAGAGGAATATAGGTGAATTATTGATGTCCATTTTTAAGATAAACAATAATAATTTTAGGTGTTTTCCATCAAATCCCAATACATGGATCACACTGAATTTCCAGTTTAAACATGCTTGATTTCGATAGAATCTCGCAAGTCACCTACCACAGAGCTGTTTGAAGCTGACTCTAGAAGGATTTCCATTCGTCGTTGTGAAATACTAAAGAGTATCATTCAGAATGTTCTGGCAAGATCACAAGGATAATGCGTAGGACTCTTGTCAATAGCTTGTGAACTTACTTGTGTCCAACAAGTGTTTTTTTGTCATTAATGTGTCCTAATGAGATTTATAATTGATCTATTTGGCTCTAGACTCGATTAGTGTGTTTTGGTTTTAGTGATCGAAGGCTGGAGCAGATTGCCACTTATTCAATATCAATAGTCTCGGAATAAGAAGTCAATAGAAGTTGTGTTAATCTTAGTAACAAATAAGATAAGAATATTTTGAAAAAGACTTGAATGGCTGGGAAGGGTTGTGCAGTGCATCACTGGATACATGATGTCATTCTTCAATATCAGAATTCATCTTTGTGAAATCGATAGCATATATATTAACCCGGTGTTTGCCTATGTTTTATGGAGGGATTCTTTCTTTTCACCCTTTTTCACAATATTTCTTTTCATTCTCCAACCCCTTCAATGCTTACAAAGACGTCATTACTATCGCCATGTTGTGATTGTTACGGTGATAACTCATGTCTTTAGTCAACATTATTTCCCTTTACTCATTCTTCTCCAAATCTTACCTAAGGAGTGCTATTTCTAACTATGGAGTGTCCTTGGGTAGATCCCTCAGTTTCTGGTTGGATCATAGGACAATACCTAACATTAACCACCTTATGACTTCAGAATCATCGTGAATTAGTTTGTTATTGGGTATAAGATTGTAACCAGAAAAACTTTGAAAAATCAATCAAGGTGTGTGATAGAATTATCAAATACGTTTGGCACTTTGAAAGTTTCATCTTTTTAAATACTCTCTCTTCACACGTGCATCGATATTCGAAAGTGTTTCGCACATGTGGGTAGAAGTAAAAAAGCACTTTGAGTCTTTTTGGGTCACTTATTTTTCTTGATCACATTTAATGCACATTTCTCCCCTTATGTTAAATACTAAGTCACTTAGTTGTTGAAATACCAAGTGCTTAAAATTTTCATGAAAAATCCATGGAGAGAAAATGATACCATATATTATGCATGAATTATTGGAAATTATAGAAATAATTCCAAGAGCTCCCCCTTAATTTTACATATGTTTAACACCACTAAAAGATGATACCAATTTGTAAAATACATATATAATTGAGTTAGAGATAGTATTGAGCAGACAATTTTGAAAGTTTATGAATAATCTTTAAAGAATACTTGAAATATTGTGCTCAAACACTGAATTATCTTATAACACAGTTAGAAAGCAAGTTATATCCGAGTGTGTGTCTATCTAAATCGGATGGTCACTGGGCTACTGGCGCGGTTTTTGATTTATCTATACCAGATGTAACTTCGATCTCTGGCGCGTTTTTCAATATATCCACACTCTTCAAAAACTGTTTGTCTTTGAAGTACCAATTATGTTATTAAGAAACTTTTGTAGATGTCTATCACACAATTTTGAAAGATACCTCGATTGAAATTTGTCTTGTTGAAAATCTTTTTGCAAAAATTGTGCTAAGACACCTCATGAAAGATAGTTAAATATTTTGAATACATAAAAATTGTCATGAAAAGATGTATCCAAAAGTATTAAAACTTTGGTTTTTGAAATGCTCCCCTTCAAAAATTGATTCACTTGTAAAAATGATCGTCTTTGAAAGTTCTGTGAGGAAGGGAGTGTTGAACACATAACTTTCAAATATGCCAATTGTTAAATCACTTTTTGTGAAATATTGTCATGAAAGAGTCATTCTTGAAAAATTATGTTCAACTTTTGAAAAACCAATTGTTAGAAGACTTCTCTTCTAACGCTAAGGATAAGCGCACTGAAGCGTACACTCTCCATTGTCATTGGAGTCCGAGTTGTAACCTGAGAGCGATTACAAGTCATTGGCATGAGCAAGAAACTTTGAATGTTTTGTAAAATTAGCTCAAGACCGAGAAAATTGCTCTTCTCGTTGCTAGGATAAGTTATCTTAAAAGATAAACTTTCCTTTCTATGACGTCCGGGTTATGTACTGAAGTGCACATAAGCCATTAAGAAAATTAAAAATGACATGTTTTGAAACATTTGTACTCTTGCTCGAATTTAATTTACATACTCGTGTCAATGTTAATCGGCATTTCTAGGTACGTATATGTAATCGATTCCAAGAGACATGTCGAGAAGATTCTTTTTGGTATTTTTGATTTTTCTGATTTTGTATGTTCTTTTTGAACTTTTTTATTTTTGTATTTTCTTCTTATTGGTTTTATAATTTTGTATTTTTTTTCCTCAAAAATATTTACAAGTCGATGTTTGATAATGTATCAAGCATTCTCATTTGCCAGAACCTCCAGTTCTACTGGAGTCAAACATCTCATAGCTAGTTGTCCAACAAGGTACTCAAACCTTTCTTTTGAATGAGCTTTCATAAACATGTCGGCTAACTGGTATTCAGTTCTGACAAAGTATAATTCAATTGTACCATTTTTAACCTGTTCTTTGATAAAATGGTAACGGACGTTGATATGCTTGGTGCGAGAGTGGAGCACAGGGTTGCACAAGATGGCTATGGCTGACAGAGAATCACAGTACAATGGTATTTTGTTGTAGTCAAAGCCATACCTTTAAGCTGTGTTCTCATCCAAAGAACTTGAGCACAACTTGCAGATAATGTCACGTACTCGGCTTTTGCAGTTGACATCGTGGTGCAGTCCTACTTCTTTGACATCCAACCAACGAGCATATCACCTAGGAATTGAATTCCTCCAGAAGTGCTTTTACGTGTATCAAGACAACCTGCATGGTATGCATCTGAAAAAGCGGTTAGTTCAAAACCATAATCCTTCGGGTACCAGAGTTCCATGTGAATGGTCTTCTTTATGTACCGAAAGATCCTTCTAACCTCTTTGAGGTGTTTTCATTTGGTCTCGCTTAATAACGTGTATAGTAACATACTGCTTGCACTAAGTCTGGTCTGCTAGATGTTAGATACATAAGTGACCCAATCATACTTTGGTAGTTTGTTTGATCTATGGGTGTACCACTCAAATCTGCATCTAGTTTAGGTGTTGTAGCCATTGGTGTACCAATGCTATCACATTTGTGCATACCGTGCTTTTTAAGGATATCTAAAGCATACTTAAATGGTTTATAAAGATACCTCGTGGGGTTTGGTGGATCTGAAGTCCTAAGAAGAATTTCATTTCCCTATTAAGGACATCTCAGAT
Source organism: Tanacetum coccineum (assembly GCA_026074375.1). NCBI lineage: Eukaryota > Viridiplantae > Streptophyta > Magnoliopsida > Asterales > Asteraceae > Tanacetum > Tanacetum coccineum. The sequence goes on along the minus strand of BQNB010040981.1, from coordinate 14,120 downwards.
CTACTATGCATTAGTTTTTTAAACTTTCTTGAATATTTTTTATTTGTAGACCTAAAAATTATGTCATCAATGTAAATTTGCACAAGTAGAATGTCCTCCCCGTGTCTTATTATAAACAGAGTAGGGTCTATAGTACCTGTGGAAAACTAGAAGGGGGGTTGAATAGTTTTACCATTTTAAATTTGCTTTTCGAAAGTTAGATTTGAAATTTATGCGAAGTTGATGATATTGATGTTTGTATGATATATAAAGTAAGTATGAAATGCATGTAAAGTAAATAGAGAGTAAGAAAGATAAAACTGAGACACAAGCATTTATAGTGGTTCGACTACAAGGACACCTTCCTTGCCCTACTCTACTCCCTGAGTCACCTACTCGAGAGTTCATACAAACTAGTCACCAAGCTCCTTTATCCGGTGGAGAAGCCTCAGAACGTCGCTTACACCCTTTTAACGATACAAAGCTAAATATCAGATTCTAACAAAGGTAGAATCAACCCAATGCAATCTCACTTCTTTTACAAGGATGATGAATGATACTATAACTTCTAAATGATGTATAGGATACAGAAAAGTTTTCTTGATAATGTGATGGAGAAGCGAAACAAGGTTTCTTGAAATTTGATCATCTCGTATGTTATTTTGGCAATTTCTTCCACGAAGTGAATTAACTACAAATGATGTATGAAACTATCTAGAACTGAAAATGAGAGAATGAGCATATTATAAGAAAGATAAGAATGAGAATGGGTAAGTAAAATATCAGAAATGGCTTGGTATTTATAGGCATAATCTGGTACTGTAGCACAGTTCCGCCGATTCCATCAACAGGATGGAACTGACCGTTATAAGCCTATGGAACCGGCTGCCTTATAGCCCAGTTCTGGAAACCGGCCAGTGTAAAATCATGGAACCGGTAGTCTGACACTTATCCTATAGCACGGTTCTACCGGTTCTGGGAACCGGCAGTGTAATGTTATGGAACCGACATTCTGACACACAATCCGAATTTTAGATTGCCAAATCTTAAAATATATTGTGTGATCTTGGTAAATTTTCTAAAGATATGGTAAAGTAATTATGTCACTAATATTTTTAATAAAATAGAAAGTCTAATTTATATAAAAATGTGTACTACTTTACTTGTAACGATTTTATGGATTTGTTATCGACAAAACACGAGGAAATCGTAGGATAGAAATAAATTTTTTTACCGGTTTATTTGTATTAACAATCTCCCCTTTTTCATCGATGACAAAATATAAAATTGTTGGAAGTTAAATTTAGAGTTTAAAGTTTAAAAAGAGAGGTATTTTTACTTCCCTTCTCCCCTTTTATGTTGAAACAAAAAGATGTATGAGTGTGTCAAATGCAATGTGAGTCGATCTGAATCGAATCAAATGCAATAATGAGAGTTGATTCGTAGAGAATCAAGATGCAAAGCTCCCCCTTGACGGAGGCATCCTCTTAAAGAGAGGGAATCATCCAAAGAGATGTAATGCTATAAAAAGAATATGTTAGCTAATATGGTTTAAGCTCCCCCTTGCTTTGAGAGTACCCACAAGATAAAATTTAGAAGCAAGAAGTAAAAACTGCTACTATAGAACTGGGTCGGATGGTTCCTTCTGAGTAATGGAACCGTCTTTGTTGAATGAGAGAACCGGCCCCTGTACACGAAGTCAGGATTTTAACTTTTCAAAAATGGTTAGTATAATCATGATCAGGATATTTTACAGTAAGTAAACAAGCGTGACATAATAATTCCATAGCATTTATTCCTTGTAATAAAACATATCAACCATTTTTGAGACATTTGGTCTAATACAAAAATAGGAAAAAAGCTAAGAACAAGGATAAGCTCTAATATCATAGAAAGGAGATATAATTTATTTTTTTATTTTTTTCCTACACTAATCTAATGGTTGTTCTTGTGGGAGAGAACATTGAGGCACTCGAGAACGTGATTGAGGATGAACCTCATTTCATCATGGAGGGCATTGACAATCACTTGTGTGCATTGGCAATGATCACAAAACATTTCATGAGTAAGAAGCAGAAAGGGATTATTGGGTCCCAATGGCGGAAGTTGTGTTGGCAAAGTTGGAAGATGTGGTTCTATGGCGGGAAGAGGTGGTGGTTGGTTAGCTAAACGTTCGATGGTATGAAACGAGGGTCGTGGTGGTGGCGGATTAGTGGTTCAGGGTCGTAAATCCTTGAGTGAATCGAAGAATGGGTGAGGTGATGTAGGAGGAGTAGAGAAGATTAGCTCTACGAGATCCAAGTTAATAGCCAATGGAGAGGATTGTTTGGATGGTTGTGATGGTGCCGGTGGAGGTGTAGTCAATGGTGGAGGAGTAGTTTTGGGGGTGTTCAAGAGATGACTTGGCGAGATTCCCGGAGACCTAATGGGAGAGAGATACGGAGACATAATAGGACTTGATGGTGGAGCCGTTTGATAGTCGGTAGGAGGAGATAAGTTTTGGTAAGGTGGTGATGCGGGTCGAGGGTTGACGAAACAACATGCACGTACACTTATTCGGGCGGTTCTTTTGAATGCGTTTGCATTCTTTTTGTCGTTATTTAACTTTGTCATGGTTAAGGTTAGTAGAATACTTTAAAAGAGATGGGTGAAGGGATGTTTGGAACAAGGTAGCTATTTATAGAACACGTCGTATAGAAATAAATTCTTTATCTTCCAAATTGGATAAAATCCTAATGATTAGATTTTGCTCAAAGGTCAACTTCTAAGGTCTATTCGCTGAGAATAGGTTGAAATTTAGAGGGAAAGGTAGGTTTTTGAAGTTTAAAATTCGTTATGTACAGTCCACTGATCAGCCGGCTCCGCCGGCTCCATCTGCAGGATGGAACCATCCTTCAATATTGAAGAGAACCGACCGTCTACAGAATGCAGGCAACAGAACTGTTTTAAGAAAAATAAAGAGTTCTAGTGTGTGCCTATATGAAAACAATGTGGAGGTGCGGTTATCTTGACTCAAAGGAAAATATAATAATGAGATAACCCAAAGTCTCCTTGATTTGATGTAGCTACGATTAAACATACCCTAAAAAACATATTGATAATGTGTTTCCTTAAGTGTTCAAGAGACATATGTCACACCCCGCTAAAGCTGAAACACGAGGTGTAACACGATAGGCATCATCACAACACATTGATGTCACAATAGAGAATATCTAAAATGCAATAACATTAAATAAATCAAAATTTTATGATGACATCTGACACAAGAGGGGACTTGTATCGAGGTTAATCGTAACCACAACAATACATAGTCATATAAACAAAAATCCAAAATAATAAAGTACCAAATACGAAAGTATATCAAGTATGAAATGTAAATGATAACTAGTAAGTCTTCGATGCAGGGATCTTAAAGTCTTACTAGCCAAGTAGTCTCAACCTCTTAAGCTTCTCTAACTTCACCTGAAAATGGATACTCTCAAGTGTTAACATTACATTGATGAGCTCGTAGGTTTGAACTTAAAACAAATAATAAGCTGTGAACATGTAAATCAATGGACAATTCTAAGGTTATAAGCATGCATCATGAACCTTCAAATCGATCTCATGTCACCACACGGGTAGGCGTTACCCTCGATCCTAAAATCCATACACAATACGGGTAGGCGTTACCCCCGATCCCATTACATCACAATATGGGTAGGCGTTACCCCTGAACCAAAATCAAAATAAGCTAGCATTGCATCCATGTATCTTCAATAAGAGTTACCACATTTGGCTGTAATGGCACAAGCAAATCATGTATCCGTGTATCCACATATGTAGCATGTAAACTTACACCCATAATTGTATCGCATATATAGCTATATAACCATGTCCATATAAAACTAATTTAAAACCATTTAATCACACCAAGGAAAATATTTCAAAACAATTTTGTATCCATTTTCACCCTAAGAAAACATTTAAAAAGGAGCTACGAGAAACTCACCTCAAAGCTTTCACGCGCGCACAAAAATCTAAGCAACAATCTACACAAACATATAATTCGGGTTACACATGGTCAAGGCTTTACGGCCATATCCACGTAACCTTCAAACAATGGATTATAATGTTTGGAAATAGATTTATGACCATCCCAACATGTTTCCCACACTTAACCAAGCTCTAACTAGTTTTAAACTAATGTTCACATTTTCAGTTTACTATAGAAAATTGATGACACTTTACGAATTTTTATAAAATACCAAACCACCTTAGCTGACTTCTAAAACCCTTTCACAACAACTTTAATGTGTTCTAAACCTACTGGAATTTTTCCAAAAGGGTTTGACAAGCTTTACTAATTTTCAAAAATTCGACAACACAAACTATCCCAAAAAATATCTGATCGCACAGCAATATGTTTGATTTTTCTAAAAATACTTGGACACTTTGAAAAACTCTAAAAAAATACAGAGGTTACTAGACACCTTGAACTTGTATCAGTAGCAATTTCATGAATAGCAAAAATGTTTTGATAGGGTTTTTGACCTCACAAACACAACTCAATTCTGACTCGAAAACTCGTATTCGATAACGAATCTTGTAAAAATGTTTTGACTGAATTCTAATCACTTTCAATTCACAAAACTACATTTGTTGGAAAGTAGACTCTATGTAGATGATTTTAAAGCCAAGAAACTCTATAATTCTGCTCATATTCAATTCTGAATTTAACACTAAGTAAACCTAATCAAACGCATACATACACTACTAATTACCATCTAATCAATATTTAATGACCATATACATTCAATTACTGAGATTTTATAAAACCATAATTCCATTAATTAAAAAGTTACAATAACAAAATTAAAAAGCGTTTAAATAAAAAAGGTGACACGAAAAACCTTTAATCCGAAAACACACGAACTTGAGCCCTAAATTTTCTTGAAATTTTTTGGTGTTTTCTTCCTTCTTTGTTGGTGTCGACTGAACCAAGGGAGAGGGAGGAAAATAAAGATCTATGGTTTAGGTTTAAGGGAGTATTTATACTAGTTTTAGGATAAATATCAAAAAGATTTGTTTCCTTATACAATTAGGAGTCTAAAAAAAATCTTTTCTTTTTTTTATTTTTTAGCCGATCCATATAATACACACGTATATATTTTTATTTTATCAAAATAATTTATATTATATGTCTACACAAAAAGCTGTATTTTATTTGAAATGTAATTACACCATCAATTACTTATTTGTAACCTTTAAATAAATACATATTAACACCAACCATAAAATATATATTTCGCTTATTATTTTTCCCAAATATTATTATCACTAGACACATAAATAATTTAATGAATCCCCGTCTATAAAGTATACTTGAACCACAAACGACTCGCACACGATAAATTATTTCATCATAAATAAAATAATGCCACCACTATAAATTTTCATTTTCATATGCATCATTTCCAACAAAATGAAATGACTATATCGCCCATTTCTTGCATCATTCACTCATATATAACTAATGTATCTCATATGCACCCAATTGGAATTACATAACAGATAATCAGGCTAACACCAACGGTTAAACTAACCTGATTTGGTTACGGTTGTCACAGTATCCCCTACATAGGGAAATTTCGTCCCGAAATTTAATCGTTTCTACTACTAAGAATTTTGCTTACCTAAATAAGGGTACAAATAGCATCATAACAACTATAAGTGAAGAGAATCATTCAAATTACATGAACCTCGCCCGTCCTCGAGGAAACTCGTCAAAAACTTAAGTTTTGTAACAACTTGATTCATAACCTAATCTCCCAACTTATCAAACAAGAACTGTCTTGAAATTTAATTATGAGTTGTTACAAAGCTCAACGTTTTTGAAGAATCGGCTCGACTTCGGGTTTACTAAAAATATAACTTCAACCAAACCACATAAAAGCATCTAAGAGTGCATTAAGATCTGCAAGTAAACTTATGTACCGAAATTTGCCTTCCAACGAGTCTTATAAGACTATTAGGATGCATCAACATAGTCTTCCAATGGCACATGCAACTTTGCATCCGCAAAATACTTTTTTTAAAATTTGACACATGAAACGTATCATGTATACTTAATTATTGAGGCAATCTTAATCAATAGGCTACAGGACCGATCCTTTCAGTGATCTCAAATGGTCCTACATACATTGGTACTAACTTACTGTTCTTACCAAAACGAACTACACCTTTCCAAGGTGACACTTTCAACAATACTTGATCACCTACTTCAAACTCTAAAGGTTTACGCCTATTGTCAACATAGCTCTTTTGATGATCTCTAGCCGCCTTGAGCCTTTCCTTAATCAGTACCACTTTATCAGTTGTCTCTTGTACCAATTCAGGTCCAATCAACCGACTTTCTCCAATTTCAGCCCAAAGAACTGGTGACCTACACTTTATTCTATATAATGCCTCAAATGGAGCACATCGAATACTCGAATGATAACTATTGTTATAGGAAAACTTAGCTAAGGGAAGATGAATATCCTAACTACCTCCAAAATCAATTACACATGCTCTCACCATATCCTCCAAAGTCTGAATGTGGTATTCGCTATTTTATACATACTTTTTACCTTGTAAAATAAACCCAAAAGATCAAAAACATAATTAAAAAGGCAAATATATGCTTGTTTTTGTGTTTGTATATGTGCAGGTACAGATATCAGAAAAGGACAAAAAATAAAGACAAAAGCAGACAAAACCGAGCACGGGATCAAAAAGAACGCAAAATCCGAGACCAAGGACGAATAATTATCAAAAAGTCTAAATCCAAGCCCGTGAAAAGAAGTCAGGAATAAGCTCACTCTAAAGATAACAGGCCAAAATTCCATTCACAAGCCCAAGAAAACACTTAACAAGTGATAAGTGTTAACAAGGACTAAGGCTGGAAAAAACAAATTATCATTTCCAGGGACCTTTTCTGCCATTTATCAAAGTTATTACTACACATGGACCATTAGTGAAATAACACCATACAAAGTAAAGGACCAAAACTGCCATCTATCCAAACTTATCCACGGGTCAAAATGTCAAACAGACAAAATTATAAAAGAATTGGGAGGCGAGAAATAGTTTTACTATTCACACGTCTCTCCCATACTTACCCTGCCCAAATTCACCTGAATTAAGTACAATTAACCTTTCTAGAAGGCTTCATTTGACACGTCTGACACCAAGAATGACACCCTGGCGATCCCACGACCTCTCATTGGCTACACAGACGTGGAGAACATTGTACGGCTCAGATCAAAGCATCATAAGGCAGTTATTGATCAAGGGATGACATTGGATCATGGGGAGCGTGTGGAGAGCCTGGAAGCTTCTCAAAATCAGTATAAATACAAGAGGATTTCTTACAGATGGAGATAACTAGGAGTAGGATTAGTGTAGCTTATCTTTTAGCTTATTTACATTTTCTAGTCTTAAACTTCATGTAATTTTACTTTTTAAAGCATTGTAACCTTTGAGATTTAATGAAATGTAATTTTCCTTTTAATTCTGCCTTTTTAATCCTATTTTGGATCACTTTTGCTTTTAATTCATTTAAATAAGCTCATATAAGCTACTCTTGTTACTCTTAAGCTCATTATACTCAGTTTAGCTTTTAAAAGCTTAACTGAGGTTTAGTTACTAAAATCTCTCCCTTAAATAATCCACAGCATAAATAGGATGATGGATCAAAAATGGATGGATCCATGAACCCACTGGCTTATTTCTAATAAGCCAGAGCTTGTTGATATAAGCTCTTTATGAGTTTTTACCTCTGTTAAGCTGAGGTTCCAGGTTTTATTTCTTTTTATTTTTCTAATCTCTTTAGTTACTATCTTAATACTGTCCTTGCTTAAATCTGCCTATATGCTTATTAGTTGCTTAACATGCTTATTTGTTTACTTAATTGTGTTTTTACCTGTCTTATTATGCTTATGATCATGATTGTTTAAACTGCTTTAAGCTCTTGTAGTTTAGATTTTAGTTTAACATAATTTGCATTTTAAATCTGTCATAGTTAAAATCCTACTAGCATAGCTTAAATGTTGTTAATTCTGGTTTAGTAGCTTATCATTATAAGTTTATAAGTAGTTAATATAGTCTGTTTCATAGCTGGTATTAAAGTAATAGTCATTAGATTTCATTTTTTATTTTTTACTCAAATGGGTTATAACATGCTTAAAGGGGTGTTTGGGTCAACAGCACTAACCAATGGTTAGTGCTGTTATTGATCTTGTAGTCTTTTAATTTTGCTTCTAGCTTCTCAATTTTAGTAAAATTTAGTCAGTTTTTATACTAGGAATAGAATTGTTAAAATTTTCATTAGTTTGCATTTTCATAAGTCCAAACCTGTCAAATAGTTTATGCACTTTCAGTAATCTCTAGGTTTTGATTTTACTCAAATTGCTCTCAACTAAGTGTCATAAGTGTGTTTAAATAAGTTTTCTAGGTCTGCATATGCTGTTTTACAAAGTTTAGGTCAATCTGATGCATTTTGCATCAGGGGAGATTTTTGAATAAAAAGCTTTTTCAATCCAGGATTTCAGATGTTAAATCTTGTTAATAAGTCTTAATTTTTGGATTATAAGTAGAATAAGGGTGGAGCTTTATCTGTTTTAAATTGATTTTTAAAAATAAGCTCTCAGTTCTTTTATTTTCAAGCTCAAAGTTGAGCTTTTGTTCATTCTAGTTGTCAAGCACCAAGTCAGTTTCCACTGACTTAGATAAGTCTGTTTTCACCATCGGTTTTCAATAGATTCTTGTGTTTTAAAATACTCTCAAAAGCAGTTTTTTAAAAGTCCTTAAGCCATTCTTCTAGGAAAATCAAAATTCAAACACTAAAAAGCTTAATTGATTGCTTAAATTTGAAGTCAAATGAGCTAAAGGGACTGTTTGTATGCAGTTTAAGCCTCATAGTGCTTATTGTTTTTAAATGCTTATTGGCTTGTGTTTCTTTGCTTATTTTTGTTTCTCCTAGCTCATTAGGTTTAAGAAATTAGTTGTCATTACTAGTTTTACTTTATTATCGTAGAAATAGTCTGGTAGATTAAGCCTTAAGTTTTTTTTAGTATAACAAGCTCTCTGTCAGTTTTTCTTAGCTGTTTTCTAAGTTATTTCTAGCTTTTCATAAAAAGTATTTTTTATAAAAAATGCTTATTTCTATTTGTTTTAGCTTTTCCAAAAATCTGTTTTTCATAAAAAAAAATGGGAAAGGGGAAGTCACAGGTGAGTAAGACTCGAACCTGTGACCTCTACCCTCTCAACCCTCTCAATACCACACATACTAACCATATGCGCCCTTGGGACTTTTCTGTCCTAAGGGGCAGTGGTTATTTATTTAACCTCATTTTTGGCTATTTAAGCCAATAAGCACGCTTGGCTTATTCTGGCTTATCCAATAAGTCGAATTTACATTTATTATTTTTCTTAGGTACATTTTAGCTTAATCTAACTTCTGTAATTTTCTCAGATTTTTTCTCAAACATTTTCTAATTTTAATCATTTATTTTCTTTAATTTCGTTTTTAAATCATAATAAATAAAATCAAAATCAAAATTTTTTTTTTTTCTAAAATTTTCTTTTATCACTTTTAACCTAGGAAAAATAGAATTTCTTCCGTAGTGTCATTTTTGCTAAATGTTAGTTTTTAAAGAACGGGATTCGTTCCCATTTTCGTTTCTTCGCGTTTTTAACTCAAATCACCTCCGTTTTTAGTCTAGTTTTCTTTATTCTTCCTTTTTAGTCATTTTAGATTAGGAATAGTAGAAAAATCATTGTAGGACTTATTTTTCATATTTTAGGATTTTTAATGTCGCGTTTGTCCCGTTTTCGTTTTTTGTGTTTTACTTTTAACTGTTTTATACGTTTAAATGCTATATGTTTAATTCATTTTTTTAGTAGATATAATTACACAAAATAATTCTTTTTACCCATTCAAAATGCGTGATCACGGACATTACCGATTTTCAATTCACACTTCGTCGAGGGAAAAACGACCTGGGAGGTTTTTGAGATCTCGCTTTGGTTAGAAGTGAATTTCTTAACCCGACGGAAAATACTATCTATACTAAAATTGGGATCAATACCCGCAGGTGATCCCCCCTGACTTAGTTCACAATTCTCAATATCACATCACAAAACATGTAGCACACAACATATAATAGTCACGTATAGTCCATGCATCTTTGACAACACATTATCACAGTAATCAAAACATTTCCAAATACTTTGCATCATTTCCACCCCAATAAAATCATAAGAAAAGAGGGGCTATGAAACTCACCTGAAGCACAAGCAGCTTCCAAACAATATCCACACAAGCTACACAATACAAACACAAATGTGTTACACGCGACCAAGCTAAAAGCTCATGTCCATGTAACACTCATATGATGGATGTCTAAGGGTTTAATTAACCATCATGGGTCACCCCGACACCATGCCCAACCTTAACCACTTCATTAACTCTTTCCACTCGTAACTTATAATTAACTCAGAATTGCAGAATTTTATCATGACTTTACGTACCCAAAACCCTTACTTAATGACCCTCATAATTCATACCAAAAATCACACATGTCCATTTATGAGTATTTTAACCACCTTATGATTCCCAAGTATTAATTATATGTGTAACCACCTCAAATAAAATCAAACTTCACAACTGTCCTAATTCGGATCTGATTGCACACCAAAATGTATCACTCTAACTACCATACTTAGACATGCTTTCAGAGGCTAATTTTCACAGGATTATCCATAGACATATGAAACTTAACTACTGTAGAAGAGCTAAGCCTAATTCCATTTTTAAGTATAGGTTTTACCCTCACAAACATGACCTAAATCTGACCCGTATTTACTGATCTGACAACTTTTAGTGCAACCAACATTTGAATGACTTCCCGACCTTAAAAACTTTCGAGGCTGGATTTTATGGAAAGTAGACTCTCTGAGCTACGTCATAGACACCGGAAACTTGACAAAAGCTATTACCATCATTGAGATATCAGCCAAACAACACAGCCCTAAATTCTGCCCCAATCTAAATCAAATTCTAACGCGAATTAAGTCTAACCAATTACACCCATAAACTTCTAATTAAACCCTAATCATTCTATCATCATAATATATCATTAATATTCTGAATTTTATGAAACCCTAGATCCATCATAATTAATTGTTACATGTTTTTCTTTTTAAAAAGAATTAAACAAAGACAAGATCAATACCTAGCGTTCTCACTTGCTTCTACGCGATCTAACACTTGAATACTTGGATCAAAATTTTGATCTCCATGTTTCCTAGGGCTGAGTTGACGGCAAGGGGAGAAGAGGGATGCAAGGTGAGACTAAAATTATGATAGGGTTTTTTTGATAATTAACTTAACAAGTCCTAGATTAACTAAAACACCTTTTTTTCTTTTGGGCCGGCCACCCCTTCTCATATATACTTTTTTATATTTTTTTTTATTTATTTACTTATTTACTTCATTACCTTAAGTTTTTATAAAAACCTAAGCTAATTTGATTAAACATTTTTACTTAAACGCTACTTACTAAACTTTCTAAATATAACTTTCATTTCACCAAACCGCTTTCTATTTTTAGAAAGTTTGCTACAAACTTCTATATTTCACTCACTCATTTCATTTCTAAAATGCCATATTTCCCATAAACGCTTAACACTTAATTATCCAACTATTGACGTAGCACTGCATGCAACACGTCTTTCATTTCCATTAACACCACACGTGAACAAATGAATTACTTAACACCAAACTCATATGCACACAAAATAAGATAATCATTTACCTCTAAAATGACATCCTGCACATAAGTAACCCACTTCAACATACATATAGAACACATAGCACGCAAGAAACATACAAAATGGACACTTATCCATCTCTAAAGGTATAAACTAACCTGCTCAAATCACGGTTGTCACATTAGTGGTTAGTTAATTAAGTGGTTTTTTGGTTAAAATATGGTTTTAAGTTAAAAAGGTTTAAACTTTAAAGTTTTTAAATAAAGTAAATTGAAAAAGTTACAATCTTTTGACTCGGTTCGTGTTAAAAATACAATCTTTTGACAAAACTTTCACAAAACCAACACTTCTTCTCGTCAAAATGATCCTTGTAAATATCAATTCTTACAAAGCCTACATGATCAAATTCACAATGGCTACTATGGCAGAGAACGTTATTGCTGCAGGTTCTGAAACCCGTCCCCCAATGCTAGAAAAAGGCATATATAATAGCTGGAAGACCTGGATTATGCTATATATCTGAGGCAAAGAGAATGGTGAAATGTTAAGAGACTCAGTCCAAAATGGTCCTTATAAATTCAAGTAAAAAATTACTGTTAAAGACACAAATGGCGTTACCTACATCCGTCGTGCTCAAAGACATGAAGACCTTGTTAGAGATGACAAGTTACACTATGAAAATGACATCAAAGCTATCAATATACTTATTCTCGGATTGCCATTTGACATCTACACTCTCATCAACCACTATCAAACTGCAAAGGAAATATGGGATCGCGTCAAAGAACTTATAGAAGGCACAAAGATGACCAAGCAAGAATGTAAGTCTATGCTATATGATAAATTTGATAAGTTCACACCTGAGCTTGGAGAATCAGTCCACTCTTACTATCCGAGATTTGCTAAATTGATCAATGACATGAACATGATTCCTATGTCTATGACACTTATGCAAATCAACACGAAGTTTGTGAATCATCTTCAACCCAAGTTGAGTAGGTTTGTGTTGGAAACAAGAAAAGTATTGGTCACTTCCAAGTTGTAATAATCTTAGCCCGTAGTTTGTTATATTATTAGTCTAGTAAGCTAGTCTGGCCCAAGGCCCATGGAAAGCCCGTTAAGGCCTATGGTCGGCCATGTATGTAGTATATATACCCTCTCCATGCCTTGGAGAGGGTGGTTGGTTGTTTTCATTTCTCATTTTTCACACACATAATAATATTATCATCCATTCCATGTTACTTTCTCTTTCTAGAAACTTTCCAACCTACTTCTCTCTTTAGTTCTTGTATAATATCAAAGATTACTAGTATTATTCAATTGGTATCAAGAGCTATGGAGTGGCGTGTTTAGTTTTTGTGTTTGTCTTTTGATTTGTGTTCAAAACCTTTACAAAGAGCAAAATCTTGATTTAAAATTTTTTGGCTTAAAAACCTTAAAGTTGTCATTTTTCTTGTTCCTATAGGGTTAGTAACACTAGTTGTACAAGATTTTTTGCAAAAAACTAATCAAAAATATGTCTTTTTGAGTTTTGAAAATTTGGGTTTCATCTCAGTTACAACCGAACTAGTCTTGTCTGTTGGAACCAAACTAGAAGATCGAACGAGTTAACCGAACTATTTAACCGAACCAGTGGAACTGATCTAGTTGATTTTAGTTGTAACCGAACGAGTTGTTTTAGTTGTAACCGAACGAGTTGTTTTAGTTGGTACCGAACAAGATGTTTTTAGTTGGAACCGAGCGAGTTGATTTTAGTTGGAACCGAACGAGTTGATTTTAGTTGGAACCGAACGAGTTGGAACCGAACTAGTTGATTTTAGTTTGAACCGAACTAGTTTTCTTTAGTTGGAACCGAACTAGTTTTCTTGAGTTGGAACCGAACTAGTTAACCAAATCAGTTGAACCGAACTAGTTTGTTTGTGTGGAAACCGAACGAGTTGATTTTAGTTGGAACCGAACGAGTTGGAACCAAACTAGTTGATTTTAGTTTGAACCGAACTAGTTTTCTTCAGTTGGAACCGAACTAGTTTCTTTAATTGGAACAGAACTAGTTTACTGAAGGGGAGAACCGAACTAGTTTTTATTCATTGGAACCGAACTAAACAAGATTCATTGGAACCGAACTAAACCAACTTCTTTGACAACCGAACCAATCAAGTTGTTTGAGAATCGAACTAGTCACTTTCCAATTAAAACCTATCAACTCAAATTTCTAAATTATACGGTTATTTCTTTGACTTGTAAAATCCCGTGAAACATTAACTCGTTTTCCCGGTTTTGTCAAGAATTGTAAAATCCCGTGTAGTTTCAAGAATTATTTCAAGACTCAACAACCACTCAACCAA
>BQNB010040980.1:5596-47054 GCA_026074375.1 Tanacetum coccineum | reverse complement strand
GCAGGGTAATTTTTTAGAAGAGATGATGAATAGTAAAAATCTTTGGCGCTTTTTTCTTTTTTATACGTTTCATTGTTTGACCCGTGTTTTAAAAGGGTTGACTTGGGTTAAAGGGATTTGGGCTGTGGATTTAATTTTGGGCCACGGGTAATTGTAAAGGGTTTATATAGTTTGGACCTAACGACCGTTAGTCACTTAATAATAAAGGACTAACGGTGTTATTCATTTAGGGACTTATGGTGAAATAGGTTTAACAATAAGGGCTCATTTGGTATTTTCAAGGTTTTTGTCATCATGTGGGTTGACCAAGGTTGACCATGTTGACTTTTGTTAACCATTGTTGATACTTTCCCATCTCTTGTGTACTCTTTCCGTTCCCGTGTCCGTTTTTGCCCGGTTTTGGCTCTTTTCTTGTGATATTTGCAATATACGTACCTACACATTCACAAAAGACAAAATACACATATACAAGTATAATTATGCACATTTTTCATCTTTTTAGGGTCATTTTTGATATAAAACGGATATGTGATTTCTCACATATCAAAATTCCCCAAACTAAGTGATTGCCATGTCCTCATGCAATGTTATATGCTCTAAAACCAAATACTTCAAAACCTCCCTAAACTAATCCTTTGAAAAGTAGCAAAGTCTTTTAGGGGGAAAGTTAAGAAATCACAAGTTTTAAAACACCCCGTTTTTCCCATTTTTATAATTTTCATAATTTACAACTTACAACTTATTCATGTGTGACATAATGTATTGCTTTCATTATTCATTGATAACTTTTAGGATCACAGAACAAAAAGCACAAAAAGTGTCCAAATGGATAAATTCATCGTCCCCGACTTTCACTCCTCCAAGCCAAGCTTAAAAACAAGATCATTGTAAAATACAAGTTATGATGCTAACACTACTCATAAAAGCTAATTGTGTATTACTTCTCCTCCCTTATTCCTAATTTTGTATCTCAAGATTTTATTTAAGTCATATACCCGAAGGCTCTTTAAGACTTTATTTTGATACTTATTAATTCCAAAAATAAAGCGTAACGGTTAAAACGCAATAATTAGTTCCTAGCCCTTTTCAAAAGATCAAATGTCATCAAAATTAAGTCCACATCGAGGCGACCAAAATTTAGCTTTTATTAGGTTACTTAAGCATGGCACCATTCATGTCATATACCCTTAGGCTCTTTAAGACATAAATGGACCAATCTTATTTGCACCATATACCCTAAGGCTCTTTAAGGTACAAACAAGACAAAAATTAAGCAACAATATCTATTCCATATACCCTAAGGCTCTTTAAGGAATGAATAAGGCTATAATTTCACTTATTAAATTCTACTTACCCCATATACCCTAAGGCTCTTTAAGGGATAAGCAAAATATTTATTCATGTGATACATATAGTATGCCAAATTAAGTATTCCTGATGTGTACTCATCTTGATCACAAAGGAACTAAAGAAAACTTCTATTAACTAATTATTAACCAAAAAACCGCACAACTCTATTTATTAAACAATTATATATAAAGGTGAAACAAGCTAATGGGAGAAAAAGCCACAATTAACACTTATGAGCCTTAAAGAAATCCAACTATTCTATGTTTAGCATCAAAACTTATATTCTACTCTATCATCTCTTGTTCTTCACAATTTAAAATTTCTAAGAAAGAAACTCGTGAATACTTAGCCTAATAAATCGATCTTCGCATATTTAAAATCAATTATGGGAACTTGCAAAGTCTTGACTTTTTTAAGCTAGACTTGCTTTTTATAGCTCCTTGTATAAAAGATTAGCAAATTTCAATCTATTTATGTTAAGGAGAAAAGCTAAGATATAAAACCGGTCGGGTCAAATTTTACTGCCTACATTCGTGTCAAAACACTTTTATTTTCTTTCAACTTATTTTTATTTTTCATCATTTTTTTTCATTTTTTTTATATATAAAATATTATTTTTTTTGTGTGGAAACGGGGTACGTGAGAACAACGAGCAAAAGTAGGTAAGATCATATTGAAGATATACTACCCCATACTAAAACTAAACATTGTCCTCAATGTTTCCTAGTCTAAGGCTCAAAACCCCATACTAGAACTCAAAAAGTCGAATGCATAATCCGAGCATGGAGAAAGTATCACAAAAATCTTAAGCCATTTATCAATTATGCTAAAAGATAGATGTTAGTCGATAATAATCTAGGATATTGGATTTCCCCAAACTAATGGCAATCAAAGGCTAGGAAGCTCGAGTGGACCGGGACAAAACACCAAACATGAGAGTCTTTAAAAATTTTGGGTCAATCCTACAAACAATCACAAGCACAAACAACAAGAATCGGAAGAGTACAAGCCTCCTCGCATCACATTAGAAATAAGAAAGAAGAAAGATGGATAAGCATGGGGTGCCTCCCACGAAGCGCTTTGTTTTTGGTAACCGAGTCACATATCTTGACTCGATCCCCGCATTTAGTTGTCCATGGGGATGAAACAAGTGGAAGAGCAAACTTCCATTTGACTTTCAAATGCCACCGGCTCAAGAGAAGAAAAATGAAAAGCGAAGATACCGGGGTCAAAAATGGTATCCTCACTCCCGGAGGAGAGAAGAAAATTCAGATGATAAGTAAGAAGGATTTAGATAACAATTGTGAAGGAAAGATTGTAACACCCCCAAATTGGGTCCAGTGGAATAAGGGTCCGGGGCGTGTTACTTCATAGATCAATAACACAAGATGTATATAGAACGACCAAAAAGTCGTTTAAAACTGATACATTGGAATTAACAAAGTATTTGTTACATAAGCCGAAGCTTCACTTGTCCACTTGTTCAAAATACAAAGATTTCTAGCCCATAACAGTTATACAAACTGTAATGCGACAAAATCTTTAATGCATGATATCCAAATCAAAACCACCAATGTATCCGTTGCACCTCGTGCTTACTGATCATCTGGAAAAACATTGCTTTAAAACGTCAACAATAATGTTGGTGAATTCATAGGTTTTATAAATCGTATATTGTAGGACCACAAGATTTCCCAAGTGTATGATAATGCAACAGATGCAGACATCATATAAATGTAATTACGTTGCCCTAAGCTCATGACACTGAAGCTCGACATAAATGAATACCATATAAATGGCCTACATTGCCCGTGATGATGTTCTAACCCGCAACATCCTAAGTTCGACATGGTATACGTTCGTTTGCCCAGTGATAGCTAATCACCCGAATGGGGATGTCAATCCTAATAGATCTATTCATAACATTCGCGCTCACAGTCCAGTAATTGACAGTTCATGATAATGGGCTCAGATTGGGTTATCGCTACTTAGGCAACACGTAATCATAATATAAAAGTATCCACTTGTGTCCAGTTGTAAAACATTGCATGTTTCTCACCCCAAAAACTTTGTAAAACAAAAGCATGTAAAACGTGGGGCTATGAACTCACCTTGAGTGAGCGAATAACAAGTATGTCACAGATAATGCGCCACGCAAATCGTCAGATGCAACCTATTTAAATTAAGGTCGTATAAGTACTATTACTATGATTTACCAACTATCATATATCCTATATACTCATTCGTACAAATCGTTTCTGGGCTATCATAATTAAGAGGTCATGTAGTGAACGTATGAGGAGCTAGGACACTTTAAATCGTAAATCCAACAACTCGTCGATACGCTACCCTGAAGAGGCCTCATTATGAAACTCCCTAGTAATATAGAACTTTGCTTAACTAATACCACATATAGGTCTATATAGTTCAATCACCATCTAATCGTTTTGGTAAAATTGTGTTAAGTAAATAAAAACGTTTATATTTCCCGTTGTAGTAAAACTGGCGTAACTTTCGCGTTTTAAGTCCGATTTTGACGTTTCTTATGCCCACGCTTTCGTATTAGGACGAGTTATCATAATTTGACATTTTCATATTTTTGACCCTCTGATGAACAGTACTTTTTACTGTTCACACCAGTTATAAAGTTATTTTTATAGTTTTAATTATCGTAAAACCCGTAAACGTCGTATTTTATTCGTTATAGCTCCGTTTTTAGCGATTCTTTCGAGCACGTTCTCGTAATTGAAAGTTCTACTTATTTATGAGGTTTACAAAAATAATTATTTCTGTCATGAACAGTAACTTTTATAAAAATAGTTTTATAAAAGTATTAATTGTCGTAAACTCGCGAAATTCATAACTCGTTCGTTATTAATTGAAAAATTACGATTCTTATCATTTTGGAATCCTAAAAATATGTATAATTGTATAAAATACCAACTTGCTGTTTGAATAATTTTTATAAAAAGTTTTTATAAAAATTCTTTTACGACTTCGTTTATTAACGTATAACTTGTTTTTAGCGTAACTTTTTCGTTATTTATCCGTTTGACAAGTTTCTTACCTTTTCGGAATCGTCATGATGTGTAGAATTTTATAAAAACATAAAATAATATGTTATTTACATGAATTTTGGACAGAAACTTGGTGTGACTTTGATAAGTCCATTTTTAAACCTTGTTTTTATACTTTACAACTTTTGTAATCCACCACAAGTCTCATATACCATATATATTATAAATAATACATATATTAAGAGCCCATTTTTCCATAGATGTCCACTTGTTCAAATTTATAAGTCCATCATAATACTTATAAACCATAACTTTCATATTTAACCATTAATCACTAGTTTTATATATGACCATTTTTACATAATAACCCCCCATAAGTGATACAATCCCTTCCCAGCGTGTTATAAGCCTTATTTTTATGATCATATGGCTTTACTACAATCCATAATAACATTAACATGTCATTACTATTCCTTTACTTGTAACATATTAGAACCTTTTATAAACCAAATGTAGCTAATTCATTTTTACACCAAAACAACATGTATCAACACTTTCTCATGCCCTTTTTAACATAGAGTATTAGCAATATCACAACGAAATAAAGTGTACAAAATGAACATTACAAGTAAAAAACTCCATTTCAGGTTAAAATCCTAAAGTGGTGATTCAAGCTATAAAGAATTAACATATGCATATTAATGATAAATGTAAGATCATAAAGAGTTCAAGATGACCTTATGGTGAATGAAGATGATGACTAACACAATCTAAACCCTTGTTTAGACTAGAAACCAAAGCTTGCCCAATATTAACCCTAGTTTTCCAAGTGAAAACCCTAACTTCTCTTTTCTTGATTAATGCTTGAAAATGGTTAGCCAATACTTGGAAACATCTTAGAATGTCTTAGATATGATGTGTATAGGTGTGTATAGGTTGTATAAAATTTGGTATGGATTTATTATAAAGAGTGTGCCAAGCCGTGGCTTTGTAGAGAGCAAAAGAGAGATAGAATTTGATTTTTAGTGAAGTGTTTTACTTGTATGTGTTCCTATCTCTAGTATGCATGTATATATGGCAAGTATTGGTCAAAAGATTGCAATAGTTGGTCTTAGGACAACTTCATGGTCTTAAGGAAGAAAAATAGTCAAAAGGGAACAAGTTATGGCTTGGTTTAATTAGCTAGGAGATGTACAAAGCCACTTGGAAGATTTTTCTTATATTTCTTGTATACATTGCAACAATTTCGTCCTATGTATGATATATATGACATATTTTTGTAACTTTTATGTATTGGGTATAAATGTGGGTATTTGTTGAAGCGTAGAAAAGTTTTGGCGGTTCCGGGTATGCCTAAACGTATTTTATTGTGAAACGTAATCACTTTACGCAACCAATAAAAATAAAATGAACAAAGTTAATAATTATCCTCAAAATAATTACTTAACTTCTTGCTTGATGTAAACATTTAATTGTTTGATGCCCGTTTACATTGAACGCTAATTTTTAGCCTACGCGATTTAGCTTAACGTTTACGATTTAAAACAAACGCGTACAATACAAAAGATACATAATAGATTTATCGACGTCGTCAATGACTTGAAAACACAGGGTGTTATAGAGGAGGTCTATGTATGTCAACCTCTAGGTTTTGAAGATCCTGATCATCCTGAATAAAATATAAGTGTGAAAGAGTATTATATGCGATGCATCAAGCACCAAGAGCGTGGTATGACACTTTGGCCAATTATCTTTTGCATAATGGTTTTCAAATAGGGGGGGGGGGAAGGGGTGGGGGGGGGGGCGAGGTGAAAGATTGACCATACAATTATTCATCAAGAGAAAACAGGACATATCATGCTTTTCAAACATATGTGGATGACATTATCTTTAGATTCAACAAGAAGGAGTTATTGTGATGAGATTTGAGAACTTAATGAAAGATAATGTTTCAAATGAGTTCTATGGAAACTTTAACCTTCTTTTTGGGTTTACAGGTCTAACAGAAAAAGAAAGGCATTTTTATCAGTCAAGATAAATATGTCCATGAGATTTTCAGAAAGTACAACTACACAGATGTGAAGTTTGCCTCTACTCCAACAGATTTGGAAAAGCCTTTGGTTCAAGATGGAGATGCTGCTGATGTTGATGAACATCTGTAATAGATCATGATAGAATCTTTTGATTACCTTACAGCAGCCAGGCCAGATATCATGTTTTGCAGTCTGTCAGTGCAAGTTTCAGTGTCTCTAAAAGACAATCCCATCTCTTAGCTGTTAAGAGAATCTTTAGATACCTTAAAGGAAAAACATCTTTAGGACTTTGGAATTCTAAGGACTCTCCATGGGAATTAGTTGCTTACACTGACAGCGACTATGGGCTGGAGCAACAAGTAAGAAGTCAACCACTGGAGGTTGTCAGTTTTTGGGAAATAGGCTGATCTCTTGGCAATGCAAGAAACAAACTGTGGTTGCCACTTCTACCACTGAGGTTGAATATGTGGTTGCTGCAAATTGTTGTAGACAGGTTCTCTAGATCCAAAACCAACTACTGGACTATGGGTACAATTTCATGAATACTGTTATTCATATTGACAATAATAGTACTATCTGCATAATAGAAAATCTTGTTCAACATTCCTAAAACCAAAACAGAAAGAGATAGGCATCATTTTTATAAAGAGACTGCAATGCTAAAAAGTTTAAAAAAAGATCTAATGGCTGAAGATGACACTGAACATAAAGTAGCAGAATCTTCTTACAAAAGGTTTTGATGCGGGCAGATTTAGTATTGGTCTCAATATTGGAATGCTAAATCCCTAATGCCCTATCTCTTGATTGTTTTTGGTAAAGTTTGTTAAAGTTAGTACTGTTAAGTCTTTGTAAATTAATACTTCTAGTTATAATTAGTATTGCTAGTTATATTTAAAATTGTTTGTCAAAACTGTTACTTATAGTTAGTACTGCTAGTTATTTCTATGTCTCATTGTTAATCCTGTTAGAAACATTTAATACTGCTAAACAAGAAAAATAAGTTAGATTATGTTTTTCTTGGTTTTGAGCTAACTCTTTCAGGAATAAGCAAATGAAGTATGAAATTGGTACTCAATGAAGCCTCTTATTTGAGGGGAGAGGAATGTTGTTTGTTTCCTAAAAGTGTTGGTTTTAACACCACACCACAAATGGTCATCAGTTCACCAGTCCTTAAAGAAAAAAAAAAAAACATCAAGAATGACTAGTCTAGAGCAAACGACCTGCTGGTAAAGACTTCTCAAATCCGTTGAAAGTGTGATAGTTACTCAAACTAATGGTTATCAATGCACCATGTTTTACAATGCAAGCCATGGCTAGTCCAAAGCAAACGCTATTGTAAAGACTACTCAAATCCGTTAATTGCTGGTAGTTTACCAAAAACTATACTTTGTGTGATTTTGTGAGCCAAAAGAATAGAGAGAATTGGTGAGCTTAAAAACAGAAAGAGAGATGTGTGAAAAACAGACATAGTGCAAAGTGAGTTAAAAGAATTGAGTGATAAAATGTGAGCTTAAAAACAGAAAGAGAGATTGTGTGAAGCTATTTTTTGAATGATGCACAAGTTTGGAGTTTGTACTGCTATTGGTGGAGAAGTTAATAGTGCTAGGCTTATTTTAGTACTACTAGGCCAAATTTGGTACTGCTGGATGACCGTTAGTACTGTTTGAGCCCTAACAGAATTTTTCATTAATTAATAGAGACGTTGAGATATTTCTGCCAAATACCTATGATATAGGGTTTGACTAATTGGACTTTCATAATCCTTCTATATATACGTTTAATTTAATCACGATAAACTCAATTTCCTTAAGTCGGTCAAACCATATCTCTACGTTTTCTCTATATAATCTTAATTAACTTTCTCCAGCATTCATTCTTTCATAAACGATCATATCCCACACGATTACTCACTACTTTTATTCATTGGCAAATTTGAATTTTGTGACAAGCAAAACATGTCCGTAGTTTTTAGAGAATATTACAGGAAGGAAGGTTTCAGTCATGTCATCATTTTCCAAATCCGAAGTCACATTTTCTATGCACTCACAAAGAAGCCAGATGTTTATATCTCTTTTATCAAACAATTTTGGAGGTCTGTTGAAGCTACTGCTAATGCTAATGGAGAAGTCCAGATTACTGCTTCCATTGATGTCACTCAAACACTATCACGAAGCATCTGTTAACGAAGGCAATCTCAATTAGATAATCATAGATGGTATTACTTTCTATTCCAACTCGGAGATTTTTGAGCCGTATGGCCACTCAGTAGAGATATTCACACAGATTCAAGATAAGTTAACTTTTCAAAAGGGTGCTTTTTCACCTCAATGGATGTTTCTTATTCACATTATTCTTCATTGTCTTAGCCTAAAGAAGACTGCTTGGGAGCAGTTTAGTAGCAACATTGCAGACTGTTGTTCCTGTTAGCTACAATAGGACATTTAACTTTCTAGGTTGATTTTTATGAGCTAATGGTTGTCCAATATTTCAACCCCATAAGTTTTTAATGTACCCTAGGTTCATTCAAATATGCTTAGATATGTAGAGGAAACAACTTCAACAACACTCAAGAACATATCATGTACCCTCTCTTAGCATCAAAGTTTTTAACAATATGAAGAGGCCTACAAAGGGATATGCAGGCCAAGAAGTTGATTTATTTCCTACTATGCTAAATGTTCATGAACCTTCCACTTCACATTCAAGAATCACATCCTCACCTTCCCACTCACCTGAACCTTCACCTTCTCACTCACATGAACCTTCAATAGAACACTCACCTGATCATACCACTGCTGCTGTATCATTCCCATCTCTAACACAACCAACCCAACCATCACCTGGAGCAGAACAACATATTCCTACACCCCATGACTCACCTCTCCATGCTGTTCACTCACATGGAAGTGATGAGGGTAGTTTGAAATTGATTGAATTGACGACTTTGGTTACCAATAATCTGAGAGAATTGGAGTCTTGGAGGATGATTTGAAGAAGACCAAGCAAACTTACAGTGCTGCTGTCACTAAGCTCATTCTAAGGGTAAAGAAATTAGAGGCTAAAGTCAAGGCTGGGACAGCAAGGAAAGGAGCTCGGGTTGTCCTTTCTGAAGATGATGAAGATGTTGAAGATGATTCTTCCAAACAGGGGAGGAAATTATCTGATGCAGAGGTTCAAGAGAAAGCAAGCACTGAAACTGAACCTATTATTCAAGAAGTGACTCCCACTGAAGTCATTCAAGATCAAGGAAGCAGTGAGAAAGGGAATTCTGAAGTTAGTACTGCTGGAGCAACAAAAGGTACTGCTAGTGAAGTTCTAGTGATTAGTACTGCTGAGGAAAATATTAGTACTGCTGGAAGAACTGTTACTTATAGAAGAAGGAGTGAAGAGGAAAGGACAAGAAAAGACAAGGGAAAAGCAATAATGACAGAGCCTGAGCCCAAGAAGAAGTCTAAGAAAGAGATTGAACAAGAAAGGTTGAGTTTTGCTGAAGCCATCAGACTACAAGAACACATGAATTGAAGGAACAGCAGGGCACAGATTACAAGGATGAAGAATTTTCTAGATCGGTGGGATGAAGAGGAAAGGTAAAGAGCTATGTCTGAAGCCAAGTCAACTAAGGAGAGAGATTGGAATGATCTTCCAGTCATAAGGTATCATGCTCTAAAGATAAAACCAAAGACAGTTGCCCAAGCAAGAAGGAATATGGTAAATACTTAAAGAAAGCAAGAAACTACAAGATAGAGGGGGGTATTTCAAGGGAATGTCTTAATAATGAGATTAGGCCAATTTTTCAAAAGGTTTGGGATTTTAACCAACACATTGAGCCTATCGAGCATGGAAGTGAAAAGATGAAGTCTCCTGAAAAGATTAAAGAAGAAGATGTTGATACACAAAAGGAAATGAAAGAAGTGTCTAAAGAATCTGGAGCAAAAAGAAAGAAATCTCTTCCAAGAAAAAGCACAAGAAGTACTGTTAAGAGACAAAAGATGGAAGAAGATGCTGAGAAGGAAGATCTCAAAGGATATTTAGACATAGTTCCAAGAGAAGAGGTTGTAGAAGATGTTGAATCTCTATCTATAAAGTATCCAATTGTAGATTGGAAGACTTGTGTTCTGACAGAAAATTTCATGTATTATCAAGTCTTCAGAGGAGATGGCAGTTCCAAGAACTATAAGATTTTGAGTGAGATGCTTGAAGACTTTGATAGACAATGATGTTATGGACCTACCCAGCAGTCAGCAGAAAGTATATAGTGCTTCAAGACCAGAAGTATGATTGATTCTTTGGAGATCTGCATACTTTATGTTGAGCCATGATGAAGAAGATAAATATGGAATAATCAGCATGAATATAATGTGATCATTGGAGTTTATATGATACTGTGTTTTTCACAATTTACTGTATGCAAATGGTATACCATACATATGTTGACAGAGAAGAATACCATCTAATTCCAAAAGATAAAAACAAGATGTTGAAATATGAGATTGGAGGTTGATCATGAAAGTCACAAGCATATGAACTTACTAAAGTTCATCAATCTTCAAGTGCAGAAGTATGAAGATGTTTGAAATAAACAATCATCAGAAGACAAGAAGATTTAATCCAGAGAAACTGGATTGAAGATAAATCACAAGTTTAGGCAGGATTGTTGGGAATAAAATCTTCATCAGAGTTTAATACTGCCAAGGTAATAACTAACAGTCCTAATTCGTTAGTACTGCCAGTACAAACTTAGTACTGCCAAGTGTTAGTTAATACTGCTAGAAGAAAGATTAATACTGCTGATGGTTAAAGCTGTTGACTTAGAGATAAGGATACAATGAGATAAATATGGAATGTATATCGGTTATATTTTAGGAAGATTTGTATAGTATTATAATTGTTATTGATCCTAAATGTTTGGTAGTTATCTTGTAAAGGACTCCTTGTGGTGTATAAAAGGAGATCCTAGGTTAAGATTTTAGATACACTTAAGAGATAGAGATACATCTTAGAAAAGGAACGTAAAGCTTCAAGGTTTGTAACCCTAGTACTAATCAAGAGTACTCGTATTATCAATAATATTGAAGCAGTTTTGTGTTTTGTTCATTGTTCTTTGTTTAAGTACTGTTCCATTGATAAATATCTCTAGAGTATTGAGGTGTAGATTCCGCATACACTTTGATATACCAACAAAGTTTCTACCATTGTTATTTTGGATTCATCCAAGGTAACATACACTTTACAAGGTAAAGAATCGATCAAGGCGTGGGATCAACAAAACGCACCTGCTGTATTCATGGATCTCATGAATCGTGTATGTAAACCATATCTGGATAAATTTGTAATAGTGTTTATCGATGATATTCTTATCTATTCTCGTAACGAAGAAGAACATGCAAATCATCTTAGAATTATCTTGGAATTACTCCGAAAAGAGAAATTGTATGCCAAGTTCTCTAAATGTGATTTCTGGATTCATATCGTGCAATTTCTTGGTCATCTCATCGATAGTCAAGGACTTCATGTTGACCCTGCCAAGATTAAACCCACTACACCCACAGAAGTGCGTCAATTCTTAGGACTCGCCGGCTATTACCGAAGATTTATCGAAGGTTTTTCAAAAATTGCAAAGCCTTTGACTAAATTAACCCAGAAAAACAAGAGTTATATCTGGGGCGAAGAACAAGAATCAGCTTTTCAACTCCTTAAACAAAAACTCTGTGAAGCACCAATCTTAGCATTACCAGAAGGAAACGATGATTTTATCGTTTATTGTGATGCATCTCTTCAAGGGTTAGGAGCTGTATTAATGCAAAGAGAAAAAGTCATTGCTTATGCATCTCGACAACTCAAACCTCATGAAGAAAACTATACCACTCATGATCTTGAATTAGGAGCAGTAATATTCGCTCTTAAAATCTAGAGACACTATCTATACGGTACAAAGTGTACAGTTTTCACTGATCACAAGAGCCTTCAACATATTCTTCGTCAAAAAGAATTGAATATGAGGCAACGCCGATGGTTAGAATTACTCGCAGATTATGATTGTGAGATTTGCTATCATCCCGGAAAGGCAAATGTTGTAGCAGATGCCTTAAGCCGAAAGAAACAAATCAAACCTCTCCGAGTTTGAGCATTAATCTTAACCGTTCATCCAAAATTACCATCTCAAATTCTCAAAGCCCAAAATGAAGCTCTCAAAGAAGAAAATGTCAAAAACGAGAACCTACGAGGAATGGACAAATCATTTGAAATTCGTCCTGATGGAACTCGTTGTATCAAAAACCGAAGCTGGTTACCACTTTTTGGCGGTTTAAGAGACTTAATCATGCATGAGTCTCATAAATCAAAATATTCTATTCACCCGGGTTCTGATAAAATGTACCATGATTTAAAGAAACTCTATTGGTGGCCTAACATGAAGGCAATCATCGCAGAATATGTTAGCAAGTGTTTGACATGTTCTAGAGTTAAAGCAGAATGTCAAAAGCCATCCGGCTTATTGGTACAACCAGAAATTCCTATGTGGAAATAGGAAAGAATAACAATGGATTTTGTTACAAAGCTACCCAAAACCTCAACCGGACATGATGCATCGTGGTCATTGTCCGTCGTCGTACCAAATCAGTGCACATTTCAAACACTTCGACGATGATAGTATGGAAACTCTTACAAATAGTATATATCCAATAAATAGTCTCTTTGACAGGGCGGACCAATCTTCTATCATCTCGGATCGTGACAGTCATTCACCATCTAATTCTAGAAATCATTGCAAAATGCATTGGGTACTCAACTAGACAGAGTACAGCATATCATCCTGAAATTTGATGGACAATAGTAAAGAACCATCCAAACACCCAAAGACAGCTACGAGCTTGTGTTAATAGATTTCAGGAAGGATGGGATAAACATTTACCAGTGGTGAGAAGATTTCCTACAATAAACAGTTATCATGCCATAATCAAGGCAGCACTGTTCGAAGCACTTTAGGTCGAAAGTGTAAATCACCTGTTTGGTTGCCGAAAGTTGGAGATTCCACTATGGGACCAGAATTAAGTTCAAGAAACCACTATAAAGATCGTACAAATTCCGTCAACGCTTACAGCTGCAAGAGACGACAAAGAAGTTACGCCAATGTACGGGAAACCTTAGAATTTCAAGTTGGCGATCGTGTTATGTTAAAAGTATCACCCCGTAAGGGTATCTTTCGATTCGGAAAACGAGGAAAGCTTAATCCCCGATACATTGGACCATTCAAAATCCTTGAACGAATTGGCCCAGTGGCGTACAAACTAGAGCTTCCTGAAGAGCTTAGTAGCATCCACAATACTTTCCACGTTTCTAATCTCAAGAAGTGCTTATCCGATGAATCTCTTATTATTCCAATGAAAGAACTTCAACTCGACGACAAACTCAACTTTGTAGAAGAACCAGTGGAGATTATGGATCATGAAATCAAGCAACTTAAGCGAAGTCGTATTCCTATAGTCAAAGTGCGATGGAACTCTAAAAGAGGACCAGAGTTTACATGGGAACGCGAAGACGAAATTCGTGCCAAATATCCTCATCTGTTTTCAAACATCGCTTCAAAAATTCAATTAAATCTCGGGACGAGATTTCTGTAAGGATGGGGGACTATAACAACCCGTAATTTTCATAAATGTAAATATCCATCTATTAAGTTAGATGATGTACAATCTATCAATTATATATGAACTCACCTTTTTTAGGGAAATTTTTCGCTTTATTACATTACTTACTTTGCCAATATCTCAATGTGCAACATTTCTTGCATAACTAAAGTTAACGGGCTCAGGCAACCTACATATGGCAATCCTATCTTCATATATGTCAAGCAATCATCATAATATATCAAGTCAATATCATAATATCATTTTTACAAAGTACATTATTCCTATAATGTACCATTCGCAACGTTATATCAAAACGGGCTTTAAACCGTTATCATATGCCTTTAAACCCTAATTCCATGAAGGATTAACATCTAAAGTGAATGCACAAGCTACTAAAGCATATGTACAAGTAATATAACATCTCATTTGAAATATAAAATCTCTTCAAATCAAAGTACAAGTCCTTAAAAGCTCAATATACAAGTCATTAAGGTAATGTTCTCAAAATAGCCATTTTACCTCTGTTTTCATTCTAATTTCTTCACCACCACATTGTAAAAGCTACTATACACACAATATAACAATGTGTCACCTATTATTCTATTCATAAACCTTCATACATCTTTTTACACTCAAAACCCTAATTCAAAACCATAAACCCTAAAACCGAGCTAGTTTCTAAATCATGACTCATTTCTTGATTTTTATCCATTATAAACCCAACCAACTCTCAAATAAGTGGTAATAACATAAATTACAACATTATTAATCGCTTTCCATCATCATTTCACCATATTACAACATTGTAACAAGAAAACAAAGCGCTAGAAAACCCTAATTTAACTTATGACTCTGGTACGTATTTTCTACCCATTTTAACCCAAACCACCTATCAAATTTTGATTATAATCCTTAATATAAGTCTTAGGATCAGTAACCTATCATTCCTAATCAAATGTACACAAAATTCAAGCTTGAAAACCCTAATTGAGCCCTAATGTACCCGAAACTCATAACCTTTATATTTTGACCCATTTTGAAGGTTTTCTTGCAATCAAGCACCTTGATGACCATGCTAATTCATCCCTAAGCTGCTTACAAGCACCTCACACAAATATCTACTTCATTTATAGTTTAAAAATTGATCACATGGTTCCTTGTTCTTCTTTCTTAGCCGCGGCATACCAAGACCAAGCCAACACATCAAGGCTACTTTCTAGCTTCGAAAACACATCCTCTAACCCCTCCTCATCACCCTCTAGACTTACCACATGTCCTAACCAGATCACATAGCTTACCTTGGCCTTTAAGGGTCATTCGCCTATAAACAGAACCCTAAACGCTTCATTTTTCTTCATCCCCCACTTCCTCCTTTATAACCCTTACATAAAAGCAATCCTTTGCTCTAATAGATCCTAAGAGGTCTTAAGAAGGCTCAAGTTCAGAAATGAAGCAAAAGAAACCAAGAAAAGAAGCCCGGGAGTCATTATTCTAGGCGTACAAAGCTAAAAGTCTCGATTCCGACCCGTTTCCAAGCCATAAGCTCAAGACCAGGTTATCTAAGCTTATTATCTGCTTTCATAATGTCATAATGTTCATATGATCATGCTAAAATCATAATATAAAGCTTTGAACTCAAAAACCTATGTGTTATACCTTTTTGATCCAAAACCGTACACCCGAAACCCTAATTTCATGTTTTTACTTAATCTATGAGCTAAACTTGTAAACTATTGTTATAATCAACCCTAATAACCTTATATAACCTTAAAATAAGTGCTTTGATAAGTCATGAAAGAATTTGAGCTTAAAACCCGCGCGTTTTCATTTTAAAACCCTAATATGACCCGTTTTGCTTCCTAGCTTAACGAATCGTTAATTTAAACTTGCGTTGTGTTAAATCTTCATATTTTAGTTTATTATAACTTATAAATGTCTATTGAAATGTTAAAATAAAGCCTTGCAGGCAATTTGGACATGTTTGTAAAAATTATCCATGCAAGGGGTATATATCGTAACTTTTAGAAACTTATAACTAAAAGGACTAAAAGTGTCATTTTATCAAAGTTATAACTACAAGGGTCTATTATGTCACTTTTTAAAGTACAAGGTTTACTTGGTATATCTTTTAAACTTGAGGGACCAAAGTCATAAAAGTGCAAACTCCAAGGGTATATTCTGCCACTTTTTAAACTCAAGGGTCTAAAATGTAACATTTTGAAAAAGTATAAAAACACATCAAAACATTTACAAGACAAATATTTAATTCACGCTTGGCGTAGCTTAACATTTTCCAGATATTAAATAAAATGCTTAAAACTGCTTAATGTTATAACGGGTTATATCATTCATTCATCGATGAAGTGCTTTCCAAAATCATTTCCCGTACATACCACAATACTGGAGCCTTCAAATTAAAGGAGTTTCATCTTGTATTAAGTTCTGACTGAGTTGTTGGGTTTACGATTTAAAGTGCCCTAGCTCCTCAAACGTTACTAAATGACTCTGAATTATGATGTCCCGAACGTGGTATAATAATTTCTAATATCAAACCGACATCGAAGTAAAATCCTACATATTCACATCAAACTAAGACTTGACATGATATTACCCCGAGGTATCTCGTAACGAATCCGTTACTTTCATTTAACACAATTGCTATCATTTCCTATATAATGTTCAGTGAGTTCATAGCCACCCTCGCATTTCAATCTTTTTATAAACCCGCGAGGGGGATACATGCTATAAACATGAATGCAATTATTTCTACATGCTATTTCAATTTACTATTGCCTAAGTAACTGATTTGCCTTTAAGTCCCCATAATCATGAACCGTTAATTACTCTCCGTAGTAAGCGCGAATGATGTGAATAGATCTATTGGACTGGCTCCTCGTTGTGTACCAGTTACGTGTAACCAATTGCACATCATTAGAAATCACACAGGTATTTTGGCAAAGGTCTCGGCAGGGGCCTAATAACGTATCACACAATACCACGTAAGAGCTTCGATTCATGAAGCAAATGGCAATAAATAAATATGTGATTCAATAACTAGTGTATATCAACGTAGCCCAATATCGCATTTGCATTCAAATTATATTACTTAAACCTATGGATTTCACTCAACCTTTGTGTTGACTTTTTAGCATGTTTTATCTCAGGTAACTAATGGCACGGAGTGGCGAGGACATGACGATGGAAAAACCGTTATCATTCAAACTTTATTGTATAGATTTTGGGAACCTCTCGTTTGTAAAAACTCTGAAGAATTAATGAATGAATAACTATTTTTCAAAAAATGACTCTTTTTGATTGTTATTCTAATGATTATGACTGTTGTAAACCTTGAAGTAATACCCCTACTGCTTATCTTTGTAAAAATAGGGTGTTATTACATTAGTGAAGGAACTAACAGCAAATCTCACTGTTCATCCGGCACAATTTGGCTAGAGAAATATCGATTCAGTCCGTTTAAAACCAGCTAATGAGACACAACAGCTCCGTCCCGTACCATTGAAGTAGAAACAGCAGTTGGTAACTTGTAAACTTTTTGTAAGCGCATTTTCCTGCTAACGGAGTTTTTTCTTGTTTAGAGTTGGGATTAGTATTGTACTGCCATTATTATGCAGCTTGTGCTTCCAGAGACTGTAGCAACGCTATTTTCTCGATGGAAAGCATAGTCAGGATTGGTCTTAAGATTTGACATCCTTTTGGGAAAGCATTCTATCAACATAAGATAACACGTAATAAGAATCCATATAATGATAGTCATATCACAAGTCATTGTATAAAAATTAAAAATTCCAACTAGTGATATTGAATATTCATTGAGTAGTTTCAATAATAAATACATAGTTCCCTTGATATTACATTGTTAAGATATAACAGGAAGTTTTGGAATTTAAGATTTTCAGATATGAACGTTCAAATAAGCATTTGACTTATTAGATTCCTTAGGATTAGTTCACTTCTCAGTGGTCGTAGTATGATTTATAATGAGTTATCTAACTCTGCATAGATAAACTCATTGAAGGGATAATCGGGTGGTGGCCTAGTTAATTGATGATGAAGACGGAGATAACAAGAAATGACATATATGATATTGGTAAGGTAAAATGGAATTTCAACTTTATTTATAGATAACTTATCTTACATAACCTACATCTACAGGTGCTGCTCACTATTAATACTACCGTGTCCTTGAGATAAAAAAAATGATAAAGAATAAGGTTTTTGATCTAGTAGTCTGAGTAGTTTATAATGTGTTCCATAAGATTCTTCATATATAGTTGATGGTGATCTTGGATATCCTCAAGGGTTATTTCTAAATCAGAAATCCTAAAGCGAACAAAAGAAATCTTGTCTCTCTGTCCCATATGCTTCTTCTGTAGCGGGCTTCCTTAAGTTTGGTTTTCACTTTATCAAAATACCTTGTCATGATTATCCAATTATTAACAAATCTTTCTTTCATTTTCTTAATACAGTGAAAAGAGGGTTCTTCTAAGTAATTCAAAATGCTTTCAGTTTGTTTCTCATGGTGTTCTGCATGCATCTTAATAGAGGTTTTCCCTATTCATTTATCTAGGTGATGATAGGAGTATAGAAGTTGGAGACCGCTGGTGATGCTAGGATACAGGCTTGCTTCCGAGATGAATTAAATAACGTAGTTAAAGAAGAAGATGGGGGATGAATTTGCTTCTTAGGTGGTAATAATTCTTTAGGAACAAGAAATATCGAGGATTAAACAGTAGTGAAGGTGGTAATATCGAAGATGGAGTTAAAATAGCTGGTGGAGTAATAGGATCTGGTGGTGGAATAGGTGATTCTTTAGCATAAAATGCTTGTACGTTCTTCAAATACGGATTATTATAGAAAAGTGAGAATGTTGGCAGGATCATACCATCCCTAGAATCTTCTGAAGAGTTAAACAGAAGTGCATCGCCGATTTAGCGACGAAGCAAAGTATAGTTTATGAATATTTATAGTGGAAAACGCAATTCTCCACATCGAACTCAATAGAAGTGATCGTAGTGAATGAGGGACGAATACATGGACTGTAACACATCCAGTAATAATATAATTATTTATATAATAGTATAAGAGTGTATGTATCTTTACATACCATTCCAGAAGATATAGCGGCACGGGAGGACACTCTGGATGGAAAAAAGAAAGTATTATAGGTTAAGGTTTTCAACTTGATCACTATAACGAGCTCTGATACCAATCTGTAACACCCCATTTTTACATATAGTAGCGGAAGCTAATCTGGGTATTACTTCAAAGGTACAACCTCAAAATCATAGAAAACTAATCAAAAGAGTCCGTTTTTTGAAAATAAGTTAACCATTCCATTAAATTTCATTAGAGTTATTTACAAAATAAGAGGTCCCAATATCTAAAATACAACGTTTGAATGATAACGGTTTTTCCATCTTCAAGTCCTCGCCACTCCGTGCCATTAATTACCTGAGATAAAACATGCTAAAAAGTCAACACAAAGGTTGAGTGAAATTCATAGGTTTAAGTTAAATAATTCGCATGCAAATGCGATATTTGGGTTATGTTGTTATACACACGTTATTGTAAAAACATATTTATTATTGCCATTAGTTCATGAATCTAAAGCCTTAGGGTATGGTGATACGTTATAGCCCCTACGGGTACCTTTGCCAAAATATCCGCGTGATTTCTAATGATCTGCAATTGGTTACACGTAACTGGGTACACCAACGGGGAGTCCAGCCCAAATAGATCTATTCACACCATTCGCGCTTACTAAGGAGAGTAATTAATGGTTCATGATTATATGGGAACTAAAGCAAAAGCAGTTACTTAGGCAATAGTAAATTGAAATAGCATACAGAAATAATTGCATTCATGTTTATAGCATGTATCCCCCTCGCGGGTTTATAAAAAGATTGAAATGCGAGGCTATGAACTCGCCTGAACGGTTATAGGGAAATTGATAGCAAGTGTATATGAAATGAATAGTAACGGCTTCGTCACAGGCAGCCTGAGGTAATATATGTCAAGTCTTAGTTTGATTGAATATGTAAGATTTTACATCGATGTTGGTTTTAATATAAAAATTACATTAAAATTTTCGTGCCATCATAATTCAGCAAGTCATTGGATTATTTTTGTAAACGTTGAGGAGATAGGGCACTTTAAAATCGTAAAACCCCGCAACTCATCCCAAACGTAATACCAAGATGAAACTCTTAATATGAAGCTCCCTAATATTACGGTATAAATCTGAAACCGGACATGATTTTTGAAGCACATCGGATGAGAATGATATAATAAGTATATAACATAAGCAAGTTTTAAGCATTTTTATTCAATATCTGGAAAAGTAACACGTCCAAGCGTAATTAAAGTTTATTGTCTTGTAATTGTTATTGAATTGTGTTTTTATACTTTTTAAAAATGTTACATTTTAGATCCTTGAGTTTAAAGAGTGGTAGAATATACCCTTGGAGTTTGCACTTTTACGACTTTGGTCTCTTAAGTTTAAAAGATATACCAAGTAAACTTGTAACTTAAAAAGTGACATAATAACCCTGTAGTTATAAACTTTGATAAAATGACACTTTTAGGTCCTTTTAGTTATAAGTTTTCTGCAAGTTACGATATATACTCCCTTGCATTGTGGGGGGGGGGGGGGGGGGGGGGGGTGGGGGGGGGGGGGTGGGGGGGGGGGGGGGGGGGGGGGGGGGGGGTGGGGGGGGGGGGGGGGGGGGGGGGGGGGGGGGGGGGGGGGGGGCCGGGGGGGGGTGGGGGGGGGGGGGGGGGGGGGGGGGGGGGGGGGGGGGGGGGGGGGGGGGGGGGGGGGGGGGGTGGGGGGGGGGGGATTGGGGGGGGGGGGGGGGGGGGGGGGGGGGGGGGGGGGGGGGGGGGGGGGGGGGGGGGGGGGGGGGGGGGGGGGGGGAGGGGGGATAATTTTTACAAAAACATGTCCAAATTGCCAGGCAATCTTATTTTACTATTTCAATAGACATTTATAAGTTATAATAAACTAAAATATGAAGATTTAACACAACGCAAGTTTAAATTAACGATTCGTTAAGCTAGGAAGCAAAACAGGTCATATTAGGGTTTTAAAATGAAAACGCGCGGGTTTTAAGCTCAAATTCTTTCATGACTTATCAAAGCACTTATTTTAATGTTAGTTAAGCTTATTGGGATAGATTATAACAATAGTTTACAAGTTTAGCTTATAGATTAAGCAAAAACATGAAATTAGGGTTTCGGGTGTACGGTTTTGGATCAAAAAGGTATAACACATAGGTTTTTGAGTTCAAAGCTTTATATTATGATTTTAGCATGATCATATGAACATTATAAAGGTATGAATACAGAATATAAGCTTAGAGAACCTGGTCTTGAGCTTATAGCTTAGAAACGGGTCGAAATCGGGACTTTTAGCTTCGTACGCCTAGAATAACGACTCCGGGGCTTCGTTTCTTGGTTTCTTTTGCTTCCTTTCTGAACTTGAGCCTTCTTATGTAAGGGTTATAGAGGAGGAAGTGGGGGATGAAGAAAAATGAAGTGTTATGGTTCCTATTTATAGGCGAAATGGACTTGGAGGCCAAGGGAGGTTATGTGATCTGAAGAGGACATGTAGGAGGTCTAGAGGGTGATGAGGAGGGTCTATAGGATGTGTTGGTTAAGCTAGAAACTAGCTTTGGTGAGTTGGTTTGCTTTGGTGATGCCGCGGCTAAACAAGGAAGGAAAAGGAAGCCATGTGCAATTTTTAATCTATAAATGAAGTAGATATTTGTGTGAGGTGCTTGTAAGCAGCTTAGGGATGAAGTAGCTTAGTCATGGAGGTGCTTGATTGCAATATAGGACTTTGGAATGGGTTAAAATGAAAGAAAGGTGTATACGGGTACATTTAGGGCTCAATTAGGGTTTTCAAGCTTGAATTTCGTGTACATTTGATTAGGAATGATAGGTTACTGATCCTAAGACTTATATTAAGGATTATAATCAAAATTTGATAGGTGGTTTGGGTTAAAATGGGTAGAAAATGAGTAAACGGGTCAAAAGTTACAATTAGGGCATAATTAGGGTTTTCTAGCTTTGTTTCTTGTACATTGTTGTTAATATGGTGAAATGATGATGGAAAGTGATTGAGAATGTTGTAATTTATGTTATTACCACTTATTTGAGAGTTGGTTTGAGTTTACAATGGATAAAAATCAAGAAACGAGTCATGGTTTAGAAACTAGCTTGGTTTTAGGGTTTAGGGTTTTGAATTAGGGTTTTGAGTGCAAAAAGATGTATAAAAGCTTATGAATAGAATAATTAGGGTTTACATATTGTATATTGAGTGTAGTAGCTTGTACACAAGTGGTGGTGAAGAAATTAGAATGAAAACGGAGGTAAAACGGCTATTTTGGAGATCATGCTTAATGACTTGTATATTGAGCTTTTAGAGACTTGTACTTTGACTTGAAGAGATTTTATATTTCAAATGAGATGTTATATTGCTTGTACATATGCTTATTAGCCTGTGCATTCACTTTGAATTAATCTCATGGAATAGGTTTAGAGGCATATGATAACGGTTTAAAGCCCGTTTTGATATAACGTTGCGAATGGTACATTATAGGAATAATGTACTTTGTAAAAATGATATTATGATATTGACTTGATATATTATGATGATTGCTTGACATATATGAAGATAGGATTGCCATATGTAGGTTGCCTGAGCCCGTTAACTTTAGTTATGCAAGAAATGTTGCACATTGAGATATTGGCAAAGTAAGTAATGTAATAAAGCGAAAAATTTCCCTGAAAAAGGTGAGTTCATATATAATTGATAGATTGTACATCATCTAACTTAATAGATGGATATTTACATTTATGAAAATTGCGGGTTGTTATAGTCCCCCATCCTTACAGAAATCTCGTCCCGAGATTTAATTGAATTTTGAAGCGATGTTTGAAAACAGATGAGGATATTTGGCACGAATTTCGTCTTCGCGTTCCCATGTAAACTCTGGTCCTCTTTTAGAGTTCCATCGCACTTTGACTATAGGAATACGACTTCGCTTAAGTTGCTTGATTTCACGATCCATAACTTCCACTGGTTCTTCTACAAAATTGAGTTTGTCGTTGAGTTGGAGTTCTTTCATTGGAATGATAAGAGATTCATCAGATAAGCACTTCTTGAGATTAGAAACATGGAAAGTATTGTGGATACTGCTAAGCTTTTCCGGAAGCTCTGGTTTGTATGCCACTGGACCAATTCGTTCAAGGATTTTGAATGGTCCAATGTATCAGGGATTAAGCTTTCCTTGTTTTCCGAATCGAAAGATACCTTTGCGAGGTGATACTTTCAACATAACACGATCGCCAACTTGAAATTCTAAAGGCTTTCGTCTTACATTGGCATAACTTCTTTGTTGATTTCTTGCAGCTTGCAAGCGTTGACGAATTTGCATGATCTTTTCAGTGGTTTCTTGAATTATTTCTGGTCCCGTGAGTTGAGAATCTCCAACTTTGGCCCAGCAAACAGGTGATCTACACTTTCGACCATAAAGTGCTTCAAATGGTGCTGCCTTGATACTGGCATGATAACTGTTGTTGTAGGAGAATTCTATCAATGGTAAGTGTTTATCCCATCCTTTCCCGAAATCTATGACACAGGTTCTTAGCATGTCTTCGAGTGTTTGGATGGTTCTCTCACTCTGTCCATCGGTTTCAGGATGATATGTTGTACTCATGTCTAGTTAAGTACCCAAAGATGATAGAGATTGGTAAGCCATGTCGAGAGACTATTTTTTTTTATATAATCTTGTAAGAGTTTCCATACTATCAGTCACTTGAGTGGGTATGAAATACGTGGATTTGGTAAGGCGATAGAGAATGACCTAGATGGTTTCATGTCCGATTGAGGTTTTGGGTAGCTTTGAAACAAAATCCATTGTTATTCTTTCTTATTTCCACATAGGAATTTCTAGTTGTACCAATAAGCCGGATGGCTTTTGACATTCTGCTTTAACTCTAGAACATGTTAAACACTTGCTAACATATTCTGCGATGATTGCCTTCATGTTAGGCCACCAATAGAGTTTGTCGGTAACCCTTTATCACTTCACTTCAATAAGATTAACAAGAAAATTAGGAAGAATGTAGAGAGAGAAAGTTAGAGAGAAAAAAATGGAATTGGATGATTAACTTGAAATGTTACAAATGAACCAACCACCTCACCATCCTTGGTGAGGAGTATTTATAGCCTTGCATGCCTTTAGTAATTCTACGGGCCGGGCTCGGTTTTACTTGGGCTTTCGCCCAATACACGTGACCGATTAGATTACAAAGTAAACACATAATCACAGCAATCTAAATCATTTTAAAACACTTTGCATCATTTTCATCCCAAGTTTAAAAAGCAGTAAAAAGTAGGACTATGTAACTCACCTAAATGCTCAAAATGCAGCTTTCAATTCCTATCACGCAACTATACAAATAAATAAACATGGTTACACGCGACCAAGCTAAAAGCTCTAGTCCATGTAACTCACATATGATGGATGTCTAAGGGTTTGATTAACCACCATGGGTCACCCCGATTAACCACCTCATTAACACATTATACTAGTTAACTATAATTTATTTGGAAATGCAAAATTTTAGTGTATATTTACTAACTTAAAAACCTTACTTGCTGACTTTCATAAATTATACCAAAAATTATCTAAGTTCATTTATGAGCTTACTAACTACCTTGTGATTCTCAAGTACTCATTACATGTGCAACTATCCCAAATAAAATTAAACTTCAAAATTGTCCCAATTTGAATCTGATTGCACACTAAAATGTATGGCCCTCATTACCATACTTAGACACACAACCATAGACTAATCTTTTAGCTTTTCTTTATATACATATTGAACTTAACCACTGTTGATTTTCTAACCTTAATTCCACTTTTAAGTTAGGCTTTTACCCTCCCAAACATGACCTAATTCAGACCCGTATTTACTGTTTTGACAACTTTTAGTGTAATCAATATTTGAATGACTTTCCAAACTCAAAACGACTTGAGGCCAGATTTTTTGAAAAAATATGTTCCTTGGGCTACTGTTTAGACACCAAAAACACCCTAAAAATCGTTACCATCATGGAGATATCATCTCATTAACACAACCTTAATTCTGCAAAACCCTAAATAAAGATCTAACGCAAATCGAAACGCACCATTTGCATAATCATACTTCTAAATTATACCTAAACACAATATGATCATAAAACCCTATATACTTACTGAATTTTTATAAACCCTAAGATCCATCACATTACATGTTACATGAATGCAAGAATTAAATTAGGTTAAGGATACATACCTCTTGATTACTAGCTCCTAACACAAACCCTAGCAAAACCTTGGATCAAATTCTTGTTCTCCTTGTTCTTAGGGATGGAAGCCGACTCAAAAGGGATATGGGGGCTGAATGAGTTACTTTTTTAGCTTATGGATCCCTTATCTAACTAACTAGAATCATAATCCTAGTCAAACTCCTAAGAAAAGGCCCAAAATCTCTTTTCTTTTCTTTTTCCTTTCTTGGGCCGATTTCTACATATACATACATATATTTATTTTTATTTTTTTTCTTTAAATATTAATTAACTAATTATCTTCATTACCTTAAGTTTTCATAAAAACCTAAGCTAATTTGGGTAAACCTTTTTACATAAACGCTACTTACTAAACTTTCTAAAAATAACTTTTTATTTCACATTTCACTTTCTATATTTAGAAAGTCTTCTATAAATATCCAAATTTCACTCACTTCACTTATTACCAACATGATACGTTTCCCATAAACGCTTAACACAAAATCATTCAACTATTGACGTAGCATTGCATGCAATACGCCACTCCTTTCCATTATCAATACACGTGAATAAATGGAATACTCATCACCAAACACAAACGCACTCATAATGAGATGATCACACACCTCATAATAATATCATACACCTATTCAAACCACTTAGCACACATATATAACACATAACACACAATAAATCGCATAAAATGAAC
Source organism: Tanacetum coccineum (assembly GCA_026074375.1). Classification (NCBI taxonomy): domain Eukaryota; kingdom Viridiplantae; phylum Streptophyta; class Magnoliopsida; order Asterales; family Asteraceae; genus Tanacetum; species Tanacetum coccineum. The sequence continues at coordinate 20,958 of BQNB010040980.1, read as the reverse complement.
ACTTAGCCATCTCTAAAGGCATCACTAACCTGATTAAATCACGGATGTCACAGATTTTATCACTAAATTTCCAAGGTCAAAGTAGTGAGTATGATGTGTATTGTGATGGTCGATAGACTGACTAAGTTAGCTCATTTTATAGCTATATAAAAAGATTTCAAGGTGTAACGTTGGCAAGAATTTATATTGATGAGATAATAGCAAGGAACGGAATTTTGGTAATAATCAACTCAGATTGAGATGGATGATTTACCTCATAGTTTTGGCAGACGCTACAGAAAGTGTTAGACATGCGATTGGATTTAAGTACAGCTTAGCATCCTCAAGCGGATGGACAAAGTGAACGTATGATTCAGACTTTGGAAGATATAATGAGGGCATGTCTTATTGATTTTGGTGGTAGTTATGATTTGAGCATTGAGTGTGCTCCGTTTGAAGCTTTGTATGGAAGGAAATGTAGGTTGCCTGGTCTATCGGCAGAGATTGGAGAGAGTAGCTTGACTAGACTTGAGTTAGTACAAGAAATAACTGATAAGGTAGTGTTGGTAAAAGAAAAGCCCAAAGTGGCGAGAGATCATTAAAAGAGCTATGTTGATCATAGGCGTAAGCCGTTAGAGTTTGAGGTGGGAGATCATGTATTGTTAAAGGTGATGCCTTGGAAGGACGTAGTTTATTTTGGAAAAAAGGGTAAGTTAGCACCAAGATATGTAGGGCCGTTTGAGATCCTTAAAAGGATTGGCCTTGTAGCTTATAGGTTGAGGTTACCCGAGAAGTTGAATAGCGTGCATGACACCTTTCATGTGTCAAATCTGAAGAAGTGACTGGCGGACGCTAATTTGCATGTGCCATTAGATGAGATCAAGGTCGACAAGATACTTCATTTTGTCGAGGAACCTGTAGAGATTATGGATCAAGAAAGTAAGAAGTTAAAACGTAGGAAAATAGCGCTTGTAAAAGTTAGATGAAATTTAAAATGTGGTCCTGAGTTTACTTAGGAACACGAAGACCAGATGAGGATTAAGTATCCACAGTTGTTCGTGGACCGAGTTGTTGAGCCTGCTAGTTAAATCTCGGGATGAGATTTCCTCAAGGAGGGGATACTGTGACATCCGTGATTTAATCAGGTTAGTGATACCTTTAGAAATGGCTAAGAGTTCATTTTGTGTGATTTCTTGTGTGCTATGTGTTATATATGTGTGCTAAGTGGTTTGAATAGGTGCATGATATCATTTTGAGGTGTATGATCATCTCATTTTGAGTGCGTTTGTGTTTGGTGATGAGTATTCCATTTGTTCACGTATAGTGATAATGGAAAGGAATGGCGTATTGCATGCAATGCTACGTCAATAGTTGGATGATTTTGTGTTAAGCGTTTATGGGAAATGTATCATGTTGGAAATAAGTGAAGTGAGTGAAATTTGGATATTTATAGTAGACTTTCTAAATATAGAAAGTGAAATGTGAAATGAAAAGTTATTTTTAGAAAGTTTAGTAAGTAGCGTTTATGTAAAAAGGTTTACCCAAATTAGCTTAGGTTTTTATGAAAACTTAAGGTAATGAAGATAATTAGTTAATTAATAATTAAAAAATACAATATAGAAATTTAGGAAAAGGGGGACCGATCGGTTTAAGGGGTTGAATAGGGTTAGGAGTTTTAGTTTTTGTCAAATTGTACTTTGAGAAGGATAAGGACACTTTAGGGTTAAATACAAATAAACCTAGCTCATAATTTCCTTCCCCATCTCTTTGTGTCGACCGAATCTCAGCCTCAAAACCCTAAGGAGTGCCAAAAATCAATTGATCCAAGAACATTCTAGAGTTGTATGTTTAGGTGCTAGCATTCAAGGTAAGTATGTTCATCCTAGTTAGATTTATATATTCATGTACCATAATCTATGATGGATTTAGAGTTTACATAAAATTCAGATTATAAAGAACTAAAATGAGGTTATGATATTAGGGTTATTTTAGGATCATGATCATCATGTTGCATGTTTAGGGTTTTTGCGTTAGAAACATGATTTAGGGTTGGGCAAATTTTTAGGATGGTTTCCATCGAATGATATTTTGATAATAAAATGAATTAGGAGGTGAATCATAGCCTAAATTGTATTTCAAGAGTCCTAGTTTTCAAAAAGTCCGGCCTCAAGTTTTTGAGGTAGTGAAGTGTTGGTCAAATGGTCGATACAATAAATTATCAAAATAGTAAGATTCGGGACTGATTCTGAGGTTAGTTTTTATGAGGAACCAAAAACCATATCAAAACTTAGATTTAATAAATAAACTCCTACCAAGTGTAACGTTTCATGATGGTATAGTGAATTTTTTTGGAAATATTTTGTAGTTTTTTCCTAAGAGTCAAATGGTCTGGTCAGCAAACATTGAGAGGTCTAATCCAATCCAATTTGAGTTCGTTTGGATGTTGAATTTTTATAAAATAGTTACACTTAGTATTATTTTTTCTAAAAAATCATGGATGATTTCAACTCAATAGAGATATAGGAAATCCAGTACGAAGTTCTAATTCGGTGTTTTAGTATTTTATTTGTGGTCATAAAGTGACTACAAAATTCTGCGTTTTCAAGTAAAATAGAAGATCATTGGAATTAATGATTAAATGATTGTTTAAGAGTCTGTCAATGGTGTCGGGGTGACCCATGGAGGTATGTAAACACCTTAGACATCCATCATATGATTGTTGCATGGATTTAAGCATTTGGCTTAGTCGCGTGTAACACTTAATTTTGATTATGTTATTTTGTGATAGGAAAATTTGGTGAAGCTGCATTGAGAACAGGTGAGTTACATATCCCACTTTTTACTACTTTTTATTAAACTTGTTAGAAATATGCAAGTGTTGAACATGAGTTTTTAAATTGTTGTGATAAGGTGTTAGCGTAAATGCATAGACTATTAAGTGACTGATATGTGTTATGGTGCTTACAGTTATGTGATGTGATATTGATGTGTGAACTAAGACAGGAGGGTTACTTGCGGGTAACCCATGCCTGTTTTAGTGGAAAGGTATTTGTGGGCCTAGTCAGCAGGAGGGTTTACTTAACGGGTATCCATGCCTGGGCTAGTGGGGAAACCACAAGGGACCTTGGTTGATCTGAGAGCGATTTGAGGGTGTCTGCTTGGTGGTCTGAGTGATTGATTTTGATTGAATTGCATGTTAGCTGTATGTTAGTTGGCATAATGATTCATTCAAATGTAGTTATTTTTATAATCACAATAACTGGATAAAATTGTTTTTGGAATGGATGGATATGAAAGTGTGAAAAACCTATGTTTCTCACCAACCATTATGTTAACGTATAAGCATCATTTTCAAGTATTCAGCAGGATGAGGTTAAAGTTAGGAAAAGTAGCTAGATGGACCGTAGGAAGCTGGCGAAGTTTAGTTATCTAGATTTTGTTATTGTTTTGATGATGAATGCTATTTGTTGGCGCTGTTAGATGAAGGAATGTTTCATGACATGACGTTGGCATAACTGCCTTCATTTCAATGCATACGCCTATTGGGCTTTTTTGTGTGTTTTTGGTATTTTCATGACACTGTGTGTCTATACCTTGTATTATTTTCATGCTTTAGTTTCTCTATATAGACGCCAATGTGTTGTGATGATTCCTATTCTCGGCGCGCCTCATGTTTCTACCTTGGCGGGGTGTGACAAATTGGTATCAGAGCCAGGTTATAGAGAAATAGGTGGTTGAGCCTAAACTATAACCTAGGGGTCCTTCATATAGATGTATTTAGGACTCAATTGTTTATTTTTATAACTGCTATGCTTCCCTTCTATTTTGCGTAGCTTTTATATTCCCTATTTTGCTAAGTTATCATCTTAGTTTTGTTGCCTACCCATAGCCAGGGACAGGACTTAGGATGAAGAGAACAAATCGTAGAACCCGAGTTCCAATTGACCTTTACCCATGCCATATTGAAGAGAAGATGACCATAAAGGAGGTTAAGGGAGAGTCAATCATGGAATGGAAAACAAAGGTGACAACAGGATGTCATAGTTCAATCAAGTTTTCCTGGAACGTTTCATGATACAAGTTAGCAATAGAAGAAGAAGCGAGGAAATGAATGTTGAAGGAAGTTTGGGAACAGATGGAGTATGTGATATCAGATAGTGACTCGGATCTTGAATCCACAGCTAGTAGTTAGCCTTAGGGCATCTTCTTTGTCATCCATTTTAGGTTTATTTGTCGGACTTTAGTCGGAACCATGTTTTAGGAATTGTTATTTTCGAATATTGGATTTGGTGTTTTGAATATTGATTTAGTATTTTATGAAATAGATGGAGTTATAGTTGAAATTGTTCCTTATGTACTGTTATGTGATTAAATGAATTGTATGTGAATGTGGTGTTAAACTAAGAAGTGTCATCATAAAGGGTTACTTTTTTGTTGTTGAGTCTATTAAGAAGTCCCTTAATCATTTCAGACTCGAGAATGATTAGTTACCATCTATGATAATGATACACACATATTGAATACTTTCACACAATTAATAAGAACGTATCACTGTTATACAAGGTTTTTCTTTATTCAACACAGCCCACATACTATTTGATCCAGAATAGATCGTTACACTTAACTAGTAACAGGGATTTAACAATCCTTAAGGCTAAACAATATAGACGTCTATCTATCTAACTACTAAATAAACGTGTACACACACAAACACGTTTGTTTACACGACTCTCATAGAAAGCCTGTGTTTTCTCTATATTCTAAACCTATGTCTATGATCTCTTTATATAAGGAGAGATCAAGACTTACAAAGGAAGTAAATCAATTAGATAAGGAAGCTATTTAAATCTATTTAAATCTTTCCTAATCTTTATCTTGAAGATCTTTGACCAAATCGTTAGAAATATTGTAAACAGACTTATACACTTAGAATTAAAGTTAAGTCTGTTAGTAATATTTACTGATAGTAATAGAAGTTTAAGTCCTGGTAGAAAGCAAGTTACGTCAAGCCAATAACTTAAGTCTGGCATATTAAAGTTAATACTGCTTGTCAAAACAGTTAAGTCTGTTTGTAATTTTAGTAATAGTTTAATCAATTAGCGTTGAAGTAGAAGAGAAAGTATTATCCCTTAAACGCCGTTTTATGTTCCTTAAGCCTATAAAAGGAACATAAATAGTATTGTAAACATGATTGATTGAGAATCACAATCAAATAGTAATAGAAATAGCAATTTTAGTATTTATGACTTGTGTTCCTCTTGGTTAGATATTGATATTCTCGTCAATATTTATATTCACTGTCATTGTCTCTCCATAGTATCTTGGATTTATTCAAAGGACTATAAGTCTTTCAAGGCTCATTCAATCCTGTTTAATAAGGACCAACAAGTGTATCAGAGCTACCAAAAGGAAAAAAAAACCAAAGGGACTATACACAAGTTTGAACATAGATCAAAACTTTTATTCCACCAAATCAAATAATCATGTCTGCAAACGATAATATATCATCTTCATGATGAAGAGGAACTTCTCTCATGAGATGCTTCTTTGATGGATCTGTACCACATCCAACAAAGGAATATGCTCCTGCAAACCAATCATCACAAATTCACATTTAAACATTAAACGGCCCGTTCCCTTCAAAAAGATGATTATGATACGAAGGGCGATGGAGATGGAACATTATCTGAGTAAATAGATAAAAGGTCTGGAAAGTGATTCAGAATGGAATTCAAGAAGTGATTCACAAAAGGTAATGAATGTGTATACAGGTTTCTTCCCCTCAACCAACAGAAGAACAAAGTTTCGATGAGAATGAAAGGAATGCTAAACACTACTGTTAATGCTGTTCCAAACAGATTATCTCAGACTTTTTATGGCATGGATGATGCCAAAGAGATCTGGGCAGCCATTAAGACACGATTTGGTGGTAATGCAAACTCGAAGAAAATGCTCAAAAGCTGTTTTGAAACAGCAGTTTTTGAGGCATTTACTATCTCGCTAAGGAACGCTTAAAGAAAGGGAAATGATAGGTTTCCAAAAACTCCTATCACAACTGGATGCCCCTTGGTGCGGGTGTGTCAGATGTAAGACCAAATCACAAGTTTTTTTGAGGTCCCTTCCTCTTGCGTGGATAGTCAGCCATGACAATGAGAAAGAAGAAGAATATTGACACACTGTCAATAGATGATTTATACCATAATCCTGATTCTTTTGATCAAGACATCCAAAAGACATCATCTTCTTCCCTATACATCTGAGAATGTGGCTTTTCTATCACAAGCCAAAGCCTCTTCAAGCAAGCATAAGCCAAGCCAAAGCCAGAAGTTATAGTCTTATACACCCCTCTTCCAAAAGCAACAAAAACTGCTACTCTGTCCTTGCTGATGAGTTATCCATTCTTTTTCTAGCCACAAATGCTGATGAGTGGATTTGATACATGAAGACCTAGAACAAATTGATGATCTAGATTTAAGAAATGGATATAATTGGAAGATTCTATGACTGCCATAAAAGATTAAGAAGTTCTCCAAGAAGACAGGCAGACTGCAAGAGGGGGATTAATACTGCATGTGCAATTTGATAAGATAAAAGCGAATTTTCAATTGCCACAACACTGGCATTTTGCCATGCGTGCAAGTTTAAGGTTCAAAGGAAGGTCGCAGGCAGGAAGCAGAATGGTCAGGATTTAAGCATTGCGAACTAAAAAAGGAAGCTTGATGAACCATTGATGACGGTCAGATCAAATGGGTAAGCAGACTGATAGATGAGACCTCAATCATGCTCTAATGGCTCACTGGAATAATGAGGTATCCATTGCCAAAATTGTGTTTAGATCATATAATTCACTTCAAGCTAAGTATATGAATTGCAATCAGAATTTGGTGACAAGGACTGCCTTAAATGCCCATAAGCTAATGTTAAGAAATTAGAATCTCAGCTTAAACCTCCACAAAACAGCAATCTTCTTAAATGAAAAATAAATTTTCAAGCTGAATCAATTTTGAAAAATATGAGAAACTAAAAATATATAGAAGAATAGGAAGAAAGCTGTTAAAACAAAGATGCTTTACAAAAAATTGTTGATTCTTGGTTTGCATCTTCTAAAAATCTTTGGAAGCTAATTGATTGTGGGATGAGCTCAACAGTTAAGATAGGTTTAGGATATGGCATCAAACAAATGTCTGAGTATCCTAGATATGAGGAAGAAATAAGTAGCAGGTAGTTTTGCTTTTCGGGACAGTGAGCAAATGCAGTAGTATGACATCCCTCTATACAGCAGATTTAAACAGGTAGAATATAAAGGTGTCCCCCATCCTCTTAGTGGTGATTATACCCCTAGGGAACAGGAGGACATAGATGATTCTCTGTATGAGTATGGTAAGTATGGACCTCAACCTCAATCTCCTAGTACTACTGAGTCTGATGCTAGTTCCACTGTTTACTCAACTTGTCAATCCAATGACATGATGGGGAACTATATTTGTATCTGACCATTCAGGTCAATGGATGACCCTATTCAATGAACAATCCCTATACCTTCTATAGGACAGTTACCAATTTCCACCCTAAAGAATCAACCACAAGTGCGCTGAACCCCAACACACAGTTGTCCCTATATATGTACAGCAAGTAAAACTCCTAGGCAACCATTAGAACACAATGACTCCCTCACCTCTTCCACATATAATAGACAGAATTGGAATCAAAATGAGAAGGGACTTAGGTGCAGATATTCCTTTTGAAAGAAAACCATGTTTTGTATGTGAAGTCTTTGTCACATGATAAAGGATTGTGACTATTATGAGTAAGAAGATGGCAAGAAGCTGCTCTTTAGAGCAAAAGAGTGGTTTCATGCTGGTGTTAGGCAAACTACACCGCCTGGACTAACACTACCAAGGTGAATAAAAGCAAATCATTTCACTAACAATTTAGACCGAAACTTAGTAACTAGCACAACTTTTAAAACTGGTAGGGTAAATGTTAATACTGGTCATGGAAATGTTAGTACTGTTAGTTCAGCTGGCACTCAAATTAAGTCTGGTAGTTCTAGATTTAATACTGGCAAGCAACATGTTAATTCTGGTAGTGTGCATGTTAATTCTGGCACTCAAATTAAGTCTGGTAGTTCTAGATTTAATACTGGCAAGCAAACCTTAATTCTGGTAGTGTGCAGTTAATTCCTGAGCACTCAAATTAAGTCTGGTAGTTCTAGAATTAATACTGGCAAGCAAAATGTTAATTCTGGTAGTGTGCATGTTAATACTGCTAGAGTAAATAGACCAGTATTATCAAACCAGACTTCAAATAAAACCAAACTTTCTCAGGTGAATCTTAAAAGTCCAAAGAAATGTTTTTCAAAACAAAGTTCACCTGTAAATAGACCCTTTTCAAGGAATACAGCATACAAGTCAAATAAATATGCTGTTAAGGGCAAAATGGGCACTGCTGTTAAGACCTCAGCAGGTATGTTTTGGAGAAAGCAATACCACTCCCCAATACCCATATGGACCAACCCTTGATTCAAATGTTATTTTCTAGAGGACCACAAGCAGACCCAAGCTGTGAAGACCTTGGTCCCAAAGAGAAACTAATCTCTTTTTGATTGAGCAGGATCATCCACTGAGCATATGGAGCATATATATTTTTGAATGGAGTGTTCTGGGCACATGATGGTAACAGGGCCATCTTGAAGATTATCATAGAACTATCCAAAGATGGGATCTGTTACTTTGGAGAAGTAAAGGTAGTAACAGTGGAAAAGATCACCCCAAGAGAGGTATAAAGGTTGTTAAAGCCTTGTATGGCTACATCAAGCTCCTCGAGCATGTAATGCTACTCTCTCTACCTTTTTATGAGAAGCATGGCTATCGAAGGGAAACCAAGACAAGACCTCTATTTATCAAGAAGTGACAAAAAGGATATCCATTCTAGTATCAAATTTTATGTAGATGCTATCATTTTTTGGATCTACAAAAAGTCTTGGAGTGATGAATTTGAGCCTAATAAGGGATTTTCATATGAGTGCTATGGGAGAGCTTACATTCTTTGCTCGGTTTACAAGTCAGCCAAAGCAAGAAGGATATTATATCACAATACAATATTTCTGAGATACCGAAGAAGTGATTGACTTTGTTAGTGGAAGCCAGCATTACTCCAATGAAACAAAGGCTCCTTTGGGCTCAAGATGAAGCGGTCCAGATTTTTTATGTTTTATTTTTTTAATGTAGATTTACATCTATATAGATCGCATGTATAGGAATGTCTTTATGTAACAAACAGCCTCAAGGCCTGATAAAATGTAAATGCAGTTTTGCTTGTTCGCGATTCAGGTAACCCCAAAGGTGTCCCCCATCTCTATGCAGTCAAAGAAATTTCAAGTACATCAAGGGAAAACCAAAGCTAGGCATTGGTACCAAGAGATCTCCTCTAAGACTTAGTTGCTAATTCGGACAGTGAATATGCTGCTGCGACCTTGATAGAAGTCAAAAACTGGTGGCTGCCAATTTCTGGAAGGAGGATAAAACTCATGGCAGAGCAAAAAGCAGACAATAGTGGCTACTTCACAACTGAAGGGCGTATGTAGCTGCTGCAAGCTGCTGTGGTCAAGTGCTATGGTTGCAAAATCAATTATTAGACTATGGTTTCAATTTCATGAACACCATTATCCATATTGATAATCAAAGCACCATTTGCATAATCAAGAATCCTGTCTATCACTCAAAGACGAAGCACATTGAGATACGGATACTTCATAAGGATTTGCATGAGAAGAATGAGTACAATGCAGAAAATTCACACGGAACCTTAAATGATAGCAGTCGTTAACCAAACCATTTGATGTCTAAGTATAATTTTTGCTGTTAACATTGGGAAGGTAAACCCATAGTCTACATTTAAGGGAGGAACAAAGTGTAAATTTATGTAAAAATTAAAATTAAAATTAATCTGTAGTATAGTACAAGAATTTAATCTGGTAGTATAGGTAGAATTAATCTGTAGTATAAGATTAGAATTAAATCTGGTAGATAATGTAGAGAATATATTCTGGTAATATAGATGATTTAATACTGTAGCTAAGTATTAGTCGCTAGTGTAAAAGTTAAACTGTACCACTTTAATACTGGTAGTTAATATTAGTCTTTAGTTATCTTTAAGTTAATTCTGCTAAGTATAAGTTAGATTAGAATTGCCTTTCTTGTATAGACTAACTTTGCAGGTACTACTTGGAGTTTAAAAGGATGTTGCAGGCTCAACTTGGACATGAAAAAGGACATGCCAGCTGTCACTTGCTAATTGGATGCAAATTGGTTGTAAGTAATGATGTTGTGTCCAACTTGCTGTATATATTTAATAAAATAACTGTGTTGAAAATATGTTAAGTCCTGGTAGTCATTATTAATACTGGTTGACTAATTTAAGTCTGGTAGTGAATTTTTTAAGTCTGGTCGCTTTCACTTAATACTGGTTGAAATAAAATCAATTTATTTTATTCAAATATAACCGTTGAAGATCTTTTAGCCGCCTAAATCGGTGATAGAGTACCTATATGAGGATAAAGTAATTTCTCTTTCATCCTTATCACTATTTACCCTATTATCTTTTTCTTGACAGAGCCTCTCTCAAAGCAATCAGTAAAAATTACTCTCACTACCAGAACCTAATCTTTTCAAACGTCCATCACCAGTACTAATTTTTTAAAGATTCAAATAATTATTCACACAAATCTTTCCAATGGCGCAACTCTATAAATTGTGATAAGCATAATCAGAAGTGGGTTTCTCTCAAACCGGCTGAGAGTGCTGGTTACCCAGGAGATAGTGGATTTCCTCAGACGTTCAAAATTGAGGTATGCTCTCACTCACAATCCACCTATCTACGATTCCCTTGTCAAGCAGTTTTGGCAGACTGCAACTGCCAGAACACTTGCAGATGGGACTCAACAACTTAATGCAACTATAGATTCTATTGAATATACAATCACTGAAGAGTCTGTTAGGAGGCAACTCCAATTAGCAGATGCTTCAGGGATTAACATTTTCCAAAAATGAAGAAGATTTTTAGAAGGATTTCCAAAATATTGGGTATCTAACTGATAGAACTTTTACATTTTAGAAAAGTCATTTTACACCCCAATGGAGATTTTTAATCCATCACATTCTTCATTGTATAAGCTCCAAAAGTGGAGGATGGGATCAGTTTGGTAGCAACATTGCCACTGCTTTGATCTGTCTTTCCACTGGAAGAGACTTTAACTTTTCAAAACTTATCTTTGATGGAATGATCTCAAACTTAAAAAGCAAATCAAAGTTTTTAATGTACCCTCGTTTTCTTCAAATGATTTTGAATATACAAACTGAAAACAAAAACCTTTTTGTGTCTGTATTATTAACCAAAAAGATTTTTGGAAATATGAAAAGAAGTTTTCAAGGGATACATAGACCATTGTTGCCTGCTATGCTAACCATTGATGCAGGTCAACCTCAACAGTGCTATGCTCCAACACCCATCTCAGCTAGTACCAACTCCTATACCATCTCATGTAACAAAGCCCAAACTCCACCAATAACATCAACTCCTCCATCAACACAATCACCTCCACTAACTCAACCTGTACAATCTACAACACCACCCCTTCAACCATCAAGTGTACAACTAACATCTTCACCACCTCCTATCCAACCTGTACAACTAACTTCACCACCTCCTATCCAACCTGTACAACTAACTTCACCACCTCCTATCCAACCTCTACAACCAACATCATCACCACCCATCACTACCATTCTTGACATCCAACCAACTCACATTCCACCATCTCCTCACATTCCATCACCTCCCCACAATGAATCAGAAGGTCCATCATTTGAACCTTCTTATCATATGTCTTCACCACCTTCACATAGCCTAGATTCAAACATCTAGATCTAGTAAAGAGATTGAGCAACTTAGAAACCTGGATAGAACTTTACCTAGGCTGAACAAGAGTAGAATTCTTAAAAGGAACTGAGTGACACTAATCATACTACTTGGAACAGAGCAGTCCTAAAGCTGATAAAGAAATCAAAAGCTAGAAAATAAGTTGAGGCAGAAGAGAAAAAGAGGGAAAGAAGAAAAGGGGGGAAACTGAGGATGAAGAGGATGCAGAAGGTCAGGATCAAGACATTCCTATCTCCAACAACAATCAAGGAAATAAATTTGCGACTCCTGAAAAGAGCAAGTGATTTAGGAAGCTCAAGCAAACAAATAAGTCCTTCACATTAGAGGCTGCACAATCTTACTAAGTAGCTTCTGAAGATTTAAGGGATCACAGCCCCTCATGGTATCAGAATTTACAGAGGAAACCCAATCAACAACAACTCCTACCAAGTCTTAGTTTTAGAGGAACCGAGTCTGAAAGACCAGTTAACTGCCAGTAACTCGCAGTTATACTGGTAGTACACCCATCAGCTCAAGATAAACAGACAAGTACTGAGGTTAATACAGTAGTACACCATCAGCACAAGTTATACTGCTGAAGTTAATACTGCTTGAACTAATACAGTGAGACAGAAAGGAGCCCCTAAAGCGAGAAGGAAACCCAATGACTGAAGAAACCTTCAAGCCGAAGTTCAGCATCAAAGAAATCATAGAGCAAGAGCTTCAAGAGCTATCAGGGTTAGCAGCAAGCATCAAAAATTTGCAAGCTACAATGGATGCTGAAACACAAAGACAAATTGATCTTGAAGCTCTTCTGGCTAGAAGATTGGTAGAGCAAGAGGAAGAAGCTGCAAAGGAAGCACTTGCAACTGAATTTGACTACATTCAAGCACGACCAAATGCAAGATCAATTTCTTGCAGAAAAGTAATTCAACCAGAAGAAAGGGAGCAATATTCTAAAAAGGATAGAGCAAAGTTTTTCAACAAGACACAATTGCTGCCCCAAAAGGAAGTTTTCTTGTAGAACAAAGATATGGCGCAATCAAAAACATGCCACAACAATATCCACAGCTTAGAAATCAATGATCACGATCTGAAACATGTTGCAAATAAGAAGCATGCTGAGTAAAAGTCAAAATCCTTTGAGGAGCTCCAAGTCTTGTGTGAAGAATATAAAAACAAGATCAGACTTTTGTGGCTATTGGATCTGAAGAAGATGAAAGAGCAATCAAAAAGATGAATGAGCAAGCTGCTGATAAAGAGAAAGAACAGAAGGCTGAATCTGTCCATGAGGAAGTTAAAGAGGAAGAAGGAGCAAAGAAAAGGAAGTTAGGCACAAGAAGAAGTTCAAAGCAAAAAGAAGCAATCATGCCTCTGTCTCACAAGAGAGATGAAGACTTAAAGATATGCTATACATATAGCTCCTATGAAGATAAAGGGATTGATGTTGAGATTCTTGTCATCAATATTCCCATTGTTGAATGCATCCTTTTAAACCTCACGTACTAAACCTCAACATGATCCAACCAAACCTTTGGAAGATGTCTATCTGAATAGGGTAACAAGGAGTAATGGACATAAACGTGATGACACAACTAAACTATTAACACTTGAAGCTTGATGTCTTCTTGAGTGTTCTTCACTAAAGAGTGGAATGAATTGATCACTTGTAATAGATTATGTAACAAGTATAATGATCAAATAATATAAAAGATAAAAGATGTATGTGAAAAATATTTTTCAAGAGTTTTTTAAAATGAAGACTTAAGGTTGCTATTTATAGGCAAACCTTTGAAATTCAAATGCTATCCCAAACAGCTGGACGATGCGACCCACAGATCCACCAACAACTAGATCCGTGCCTTGTTTTGGTGGATCCGTCTGAGGATCTAGGACAATATTTGTAATTTTATGATTAACCCCAAATCTATACAAAATATTGTTTTATACTTATTAAAACTAGTTTAATAGATTGTTAGGATTTATGTTTTAGTAAGTTAGTACCGACAGTACAAAATGTAAGTACTGATCGATTAGTTAGTACCGTTAGTTAGAAAATAGTTAGTACCGTTTATGAGATATGTATGAGATATCTTAGGAAAAGATATGTGTTATCTGTTAGCGATTTGTAATCTTGTGAGAGGTTATCCTTAATCTATAAAAGGATCTCTCTTAGCATAGTTAGTTACGTCCTCAAGATATCTCATAGCTATATCATATCTAAAATAGTTAGTAATCTGTAAGTGTTAAAAGCAGATTAATAGAAGTTGTTATACGTTGTTTTTCTTAGTACTTGTGTTGAGATTCCGCATCAACATATTGTATTCATAATCAGTGTTTCTATATAGTCAGTTGTATTTATACATCTTGGCTATCATCCGTTATAGGCTGCAAAGATCTATTCATTTAGGGACTCATAAGTGGTATCAGAGCCTGTGAGAAACTCTGAATAAGAAGAACAATCTAATCCAGTTATGTTAGGAAAATATTATAAACAGACTTAATACTGTTTCAAGGTGAAGCTTAAAGTATTTAAAGATCAAGAATGTTTTGAAAGAACTTGAAGTTCATGAATGAAGATCAAGTTAGGGGAGGATTGTTAGGAAAATATTGTAAACAGACTTAATACTGTTAGTATTAAAGTTAAGTCTGTTAGTTAAAGTTAGTACTGATAGACGAATAGCTAGTACTGTTAGTATAGAAGTTAAGTCTGGTAGAGCAAGTTAAGTCTGCTAGCATTAACTTAAGCCTGGCAGTATTAAAGTTAATACTGCTTGGTCAGACAGTTAAGTCTGTTGTAATTATAGTAATAGTTATCAATTAGCGTTGATTTAGGAAGAGATAAGCATTATCTCTTAACGCGTTTAGGGTTCCTTAAGCCTATAAAAGGAACATAGAATAGGCATTGTAAACATATCGGTTGATTGAGTATTCACAATCAAATAGTAATAGTAATAGCAAGTTTAGTATTCGTTCTTATGTTCATCTTGGTATAGATATTGATATTCCGCGTCAATATTTATATTCACAGTTATTGTCTCTCATAGTATCTTTGGATTTATTCAAAGGACTATCAGTCGTTCAAGGCTCATTCAGATCCTGTTTATAAGGACCTACAGAGAGTGAGTTGGGAGAGAAAATAGAAAAGTGAAATGTTTATTATGAAATCAACACTTTCCTTTTCCTTGGTGGAAAAGGTATATATATACCCCAACACTTAAAGTGACGTTCGGGATATTTGACTAGGACCCGGGCTCGGGTTTTGCTTGGGATTAAACCCGAAACATATACAATATTAGATTAACTATCGAGCCTGATTCCCGATACTTTCCTATTACAACGTTAACTAATTGATTGACCGAGACTTAAATACATAATGAACGAACTTCATGTTCGACTCAATATTTTGAGGCTAACAATCTCCCCCGAAGTGAGTTCATTGATGACACTCCTTCATGAGATCA
>BQNB010040979.1:0-47054 GCA_026074375.1 Tanacetum coccineum | reverse complement strand
CATTGTAAAAACATGGTGCATTGAGGACCATATAGTTTTGAGTAAACTATCAACTATCAATGGATTTGAGAAGTCTTTAAAATCTAAAAGATGGGCCATGTTTCCAGACATGTGCCTTGAGCATCCACTATCCACAAATCCTTTATCATTTAGCTGTGAATTGCTCTGCATACAAAACCTATGAAGTTAGTTATCTTTGCGGACCCAAGCCATTACTGACTTGGATCTGCCTCGTGCATCAATGTAATTATATTTGTTAAAGACTAGTGATGCACCATTGGGTTTGATAGGTCTCCAAACCCAACATGCTGAGGGCTTAACAGCATTAAATCCCCTTGCCCTAACAGTATTAACAGTTTGTCTACCAGTATTAATATTTTGATTATTAGACCTTTTTGTTAATGCTGTTTTCTTGTAAAAGGGCCTTTGAACAGTTGATTGTGCTTGATTTTGAAAATGTGTCTTTGGTCTAGCACAAAGAACTGTTGATTTTGGGTGAGCAGTATAAGAAGGCCTAACAGTATTAAAAGCCCTAGCAGTACTAAAAGGTCTGGCAGTGTTAACAGACCTAACAGTATTAACAGGCCTTGCATTATTAACAGTTTTTAGGCCAGTCTTCATTAAGACTGCTCTTGGAACCATATGTTTGTGAGCATTAGGACAACTGTATTGAATGTGATCAAAACTACCACAGATAAAACATGCCTTGTTATTAAAAACAAAGTTAGATCCTAATTGATTTGATTTTTGACCATTCCAATTCCTTTGGTTCCCCCTTGGTCCCTGTGACCTGTACATCTCTGCATACCTAATTGACCTTCTAATTGGTTTTTCAGGTTTAACATAGCAGTTTTCTTTTCTACCTTAGGGATAACCTCAACTTCTTCCTCATCATCTGACACCCAATCTTCAATAATTGGAGCATCATTATTCTCTCTAGCTTGTTTAGGTTCTACTTCCCTAGCATGATTAGCAGGATAGAAAAACTTTTCTTTCCAATTTTTATCTACCTTAAGTGAAGACTCCTTAGAATTATCTAACTCTCTATCACAAACAGTGGTTGGCTTTAAACTTGAATCCCTAGAACTATACTCATTTACCTCAGGTTGTTTGAATTCTTCAAGACCTGAATAAGATAAGTCTAAAGGTGTTGGTCTATTTAGAATCAAAGGATGAGGTGAGGGGACAGCATTGTATCCAAATCCCTTTTTGCTTTTGTCAGTTATCTGACTTGCTAACAACTGATCTAAGTCTTTTGATGATTTTTCAAACTTTGCAATCTTAAATTCAAACCCCTCCTTTTCTTCCTTAACCTTTTCAAGTTCAGTCTTAAGTAATCCCATTAGATATTCTTTGTGACCTACACTTCTTTTAAGCAAAGCAATTTCCTCAGAAAAAAGGACTTCAGATTCTTTATATTTAACTACTTGTGCTTCTAAAATTGATAAACCTCTTTTATATGTAGCTGCTTTAAAACCAGTATCATCTAATTTAACAAGTAAATCATCATACTGTTTCTTTAGAGCTTCATAATTTTGCAAACAAGATTTAGAACAAGATTTATCATTTGATACCTCAGAATCTGTGAATGCCATGAGAGCCATGTTTGCTTGAATTTCATCCTCTGCCATGTCACTCCAATCAAATCCAGCACCATCTATAGCACACATTGCCTTTTCAGAAGCATCTTCAATCCTTACTGCCTTTGATGAGCTTCCTTGATTCCAATTTCTGTTGTCTTTACTTCTTGGTGCTCTGCATTCTCTGGCAAAATGTCCCATTTTATGACAGTTGAAACATTCTACTTTTGATTTATCATATCCAGCAGTACTACTTCCATCAATGATGATCTTCCTTCCAGTTCTCTGATAGAACTTTCTTGCCCTCATGCTTAGTAGTGCCATATTCCACTTTAGATCCATTTCTTCCAAATCATCATCATGAAGTTGCTCAAGATCTTCATGAACTAGTTGAGACCCTTGTGGTTGAGTGGACAAAAAGGCATAAACTGTGGCATCACTAAAACTAGCAGTACTAGTTTCAGTACTAGCAGTATTAACCTTGGTGTTGCCAGTACTAACTCCAGTGTTAACAGTATTAATAGTATTAGTACTGCTTGGACTGGAAGTGGTTAGAAATGCCAAGTTCTTATCATCATTGTTAGTGCTAACAGATTTCTTTACCTTCTGTTCAACAATTTTAAAATTGTTGTACAAATACATTCCAACCATAGTATCAAAGTCGGGTTTGTTCATCCAGACTACCACATGTGTATCCCATTCAGAAGGTAAGCTCCTCAAAAATTTAACATTTAGATCTTCTGGAGGAGTAACTACACCCAGAATTGCCAATCTACTAACAAGCTTTTGAAGCCTGTTAAAGATAGAATCAAGTGATTCTGAACTTGAAGCATTAAAATTTTCATACTGTTGCTTCAGCAAGGCCTTCTGAGTCTTCCTTGTTGCTTCATTCCCTCCAAATCGAGCTTTAATAGCAGCAAACATTGATTGAGCATCAACATACTGATTGAAGGTAAGTTGATGTTCATTAGGCAGTGCCATGAGCAGTAGACTTCTGGCCTTTACATCATTCTTTTTAGCCGTCTTTTCTTCAGCAGTAGAAGGCACAGTCATCTTCAATCCTGTTGATGGACCAGTTTCTGTTGCTGTAACAGGAATAGGTACCCATGAATTCCCATTCTCTATGACCTCCCATAGAGCATAATCCTGAATCTGAAAGTACTGTTTGATCCTTATCTCCCACATCTCATACTCCCCGAGTTTGAGCATGGGAAGCTTTGCCAACGCATTGTTCTGAGAATTTTCCAACTCCATTACTCCTAGATCAAAGTTTCTCAAAGCACAGGCTCTGATACCACTTGTTGATCCCACGCCTTGATCGATTCTTTACGTTGTAAAGTGTTTGTTACCTTGGATGAATCCAAAATAACAATGGTTGAGACTTTGTTTGTATACCAAAGTGTATGCGGAATCTACACTTTGATACTCTAGAGGTAATTATCAATGGAACAGTAACAACCAAAGAACAATGAATAAACCACAAACTGCTTCAATATTATTAGAATAATACGAGTACTCTTGTAGTACTAGGGTTACAAACCTTGAAGCTATTCTTTCTCTAGAATGTATCTAAAAACTCTTAAGCAGAAACAACTATCTTAAACTTTAAACTAGGATCTCCTTTTATACACACAAGGAGTCCTTTACAAGATAAAATCCGAACTACTTGGAAGTTGTTACAATTCAAATACAAGTATAACAGATATACATTCCTTATTTTTCTCTTTGCATCCTTATCTCCAAGTCAGCAGCTTCGACCATCAGCAGTATTAATCTTTCTTCTAGCAGTATTAACTAACTCTGGCAGTACTAAGTTTGTACTGGCAGTACTAACTCCATTAGTACTGTTAGTTATACCTTGGCAGTATTAACTCTTGTGAAGATTTATTAAACATCATACCATTTACTAGAACCTTCCATCAATTTCATTCATTCAAAAAAAAAATAAACACACCACTTGTGTGTGTGTGTTGTTTTGGTCGTCCGCCCCTATACCACCACAAACCACCATATTTTTTCCAACTTTGATCAAGAAAACATGAAGACATAAATATTTAGGGTTGATTCTAGTGTTTGGTTATTCATTTAAACAACGTTTGGGTTGTCCGGTTCGTGTCGAAATCCACAAATTTGAAGATTTTCTTGTAAGTTTTCAAATTTAAATTTCATTTGTCCTTTTGGGTTTATTTTGATGCATAGATGTTAGTTGTACAAGTTGATCGTTGTGAAAATCGATTTTTGGAAGCGAAATGAATAAAAAGGTGCGTTTGGTTCGTGAATAGTAAAAAGGAAAAAGGGGTTTTTTGTAGTTTTGATGTTGTGGTCGTGATGGTTGAATAATATATGATGCTAGAATGTTTATTTTTGATAAGTTGCTTGTATAGCTTATTCGGGCTTATTTTTAAGCTATTTCTTGGCTTATTTGGGCTTAAAGGCCACATGTAAATTCCCAAAGTCACTAGGAAAGTGATTTTGATTATTTTTGTGTTATGGCATATGTTGTGGACTATTTTTGAGGCTTATGGTAGTAACCAAAAGCGATACGTAGCTTTATAGCTTATTTTCAAGCTTAATATACGTATTTTAGAGTTTATGGACTCACGACCCAATAAGTCTATTTGAGCCGCGGCTTAATGGGAGGGCTTATTGTGGTCCGGATTATTTTTACATATAAGTATATACTTATATATGTAAATGGGCCTTGGTTTTGGGCTTGGATTATAATTTGGACTTATAAATGTCCTAATGGACCCTTGTTGGGCCTTAAGGCCCAATAAGCGATATTTAGTAGTTATGAGAGTTTTGACGGACTTTTGAAAGTGGAAATGTATTTACGAAGTGATATGAAATGATATTTTGGGAAAAAGTGTTGGTAAGCGTTAAAGATTGAGATTTTTGGAATTTTGTCAAAAAGTGTCGAATTTGTGAAAATAAGGTTTGAAACCTTGGAAAACGTTGTATAAACGTACGAGTCATGTCGAAATTTCGTAAAAAGTTTATAATTAGAAACTTTCTTAAAACATGTTTTTTAATATTAAATTAATAACATATTATTTAATTATTTTATTCTATTTTAAATAAAAAAAATTAATTCACTAAAAGATTAGTTGAGTGAGAAATATAATTTTTCTCGAAACTTCTCTAATGTGTTTATTATGAGTAAACGTCTCATTTTCAACCGTATAATGATTATTTTGAAGTGACTAAGGTTTACAGAATGGACTTGTCGAGATATATTTATAATTATTAATTATAAATATTTATTATTTATTTATCATCTTTTTCTAAATAGTATAAGTATGTATTATCGGGGAATTGAGATTAATACGATTGTGGAGTTATGGCGCTAACCAATACACCACTAAACTGTTTTGGGTAATTGTACAACGCGTCTAAAACACTATGCATCAAACGTGAAGATTGTTTTGGAATTGGATGATTAATTGGGACATTAACTGGACTAGGTCGTGTGCGGGCGTCGTTGCATTTGCTTGTGTGATTGAGATTGGGTAGCTAAAGACTTGCTTGAGGTGAGTCTCATAGCCCAACTTTTTATAAGTTTTTCCGTGGGGGAAAATGATCTCAATGCGTTTTGAAATATTTTGAATGATCTGTGCGAAATGTGGTGTTTGTTTTTGGGACAAGTTATGTGCTTATGATTGCTATGTGAATATTACGTGATGCATGATTGTTTGGATCTGATGGGTACGCCTACCCAGTGTTGTGAGATTATTGATCGGATGGGTATGCCTACCAGTATTTGTGTGATTATTGGAGCGGCTGGGTACGCCTACCCCAGGTTTGTGTATGGTCCTGCCCTAATTTTTGTGCTCTGCTGTAGGCACTTAGGTGCTAAGTGACTTTGTTATTGATTAGCCACTAACAACTTTAGACCCATGAGATATTGGGGACCAAATGTTTGAGTTATTGTCCTATATAAATAGATATGCCTTGGAGTCGATTTGGAACCCGATGAGTGGATAAAGAATAGCGGATGCTCTAAACACATGACGGGTAACCAAAAGCTCTTCTCAAACTACAAGGCAAACAACGGAGGTAACGTTATTTTTGGTAGCAATCTTCGCGGTAACATCATTGGAAAAGGTACAATTTTAAATAACTTTCTCAAAATAGATAATGTAGAACGTGTAGATAATTTAAGATTTAACTTGCTAAGTGTAGGACAAATATGTGATAATAAGTGTAGAGTAACTTTTTCTAAACATGATAGTGAAATCACTAAGGATGGTAATGTTATAGGTAGAGGTATTAGGAAGAAAGGCTTATATGTAATGAAATTAGGAAATAAGCCAAAAGACAAAATTTTATCTTGCAACGATTGATGAAAAATCTACGTTGTGGCATAGGAGACTAGGTCACGCTAATATGCGTCTCATTCAATCGTTACCATGTAAGGAATTAGTTAAAAACTTACCTAAGCTTAAGTTTGATCAACACTTCTGTGATGCTTGCAAAATTGGAAAACAAGCTCACGCTAGTCATAAAGCTAAGAATACAGTCTCAATGACTAGATGCTTAGAACTCCTTCATATGGATCTCTTCGGTCCATCCGTCGTACGGGGTGACGAAGGAAACTGCTACACCTTAGTCATAGTAGATGACTACTCTAGTTATGTGTATATCTATATATATGTGAGTCTTCCCACTTACCTAGTGTTGCCCATGTTCTCTATCATATAGATAATGCCGCCAAAGATGAGGACCCGAAGTTTTGACCGGCCTGCTGTCGAATCACTAAGAGGGGGAACAGGTGTACAGGTTGGTAGAGGTGGAAGGGGTAGAAGACCTAGGGAAGGTAATGATGAGCGTGTTGATGATTTGAATGGTCAATGAAATGACCAGGGTTTGAGAGCTAATGGGGGCGTAGAGGGAGTCAATGGGAATGTAGAGGGAGTCAATAGGGGTGTAGGAGGAGCACCCGACTTCTTGACGATCATTGCCTAACAATTGTAGAATCTCTTACTCGCCATGCTAGCTCAGGTTGGTAACCAAGGAAATGTTAGAAATCAAAATGGTAATGTGGTTAATGAGAATGTTTAGGAGAACGTTGGGAATGTGTAAGTGAATGGCAACTGGGTAGGTTGTTTATATAAGGAGTTCTTAGCTTATAACTCTAAGGAATATGATGGTAAGGGAGGTGCTGTAGTTCTTACTCGTTGGATTAAAAAAATGGAGAACGTGCAAGATATGAGTGTTGTGTGTAAAAGCAGTTTCTTCTTTATTCAAAGCTTCTCAACAAGCTCTGATACCACTTGTTGATCCCACTTGAATAGATCTTGAATTCCTTAGCTTGTGTAAGGTTTAGTTATGCAAGGTAAATCCTACACAACTATGGTAGAAACTCTGTAAAATATATCAAAGACTATGCGAAATCTAATCTTTGATTAATAAGAAGAATATGCAATAGAACATTAATTCTAATGAACACACAGATTAACAAACAAAGCTTTAATATATTAATACAAATACTCTAACTAGTATTAGGGTTACAAAATCTTAAAGCTATAACGATATCAAAACAAAAGATTTCTAGATAGCAAACTCTATGCCCTAGGACCTCCTTTTATATACTAAGGAGTCCTAGTCGATTTATAATATATTCCTAAAACTTAGAATATTCATTATGATCTATTCTATAAATAACTCATACTTATCACGTAGGTAATCTTGATCTCCAATCAATCTTTATCCTTTCTTCTGTCTTTATCCATTCTATTTTAACAGTAGAAACTCTTTCAGCAGTCTTAATCTTTGAGCAGTTGTAACTTTTGTACTAGCAACATTAACTTAGCACTAGCAGTAGTAACTTATACACCAGCAGCATTAACTGTGTACAAGCAGTAGTAACTACTTAGATTATTTTCTTCAATCTTCACCAGCAGTACTAACATATACTAGCAGTAGCAGTACTAAGTTACACTAGTAGTAGTAACTATGAACTAGCAGTACTAACTACTTTGCATATTTTTCATTAGAGTTAATGAACAACACTAACTTTAGCTTAGCAGTAGTAACACAAACCTTAGCAGCAGTAACTTCAAGATCATCATGAAGTCTTTTAATCCCAACAAAATTCTTTGGCAAGTTTGCACTGACTAACATAGCATTAATCATATCTTGCAAAACTCTATGCTTCCTCTCAGCAACACCGTTTTGTTGAGGTGTATATGGTGTTGTTCTTTGATGAATCAAACCTTGTGATTCATAATAGGAAGAAATTTTAGTGGAAAAGTATTAACCACCTCTATCACTTCTTAGAATATGTATCTTTTTGCCTCTTTAGTTTTCTACTTCAGCCTTAAAAAATTTAAATGTTTCGAAGGCCTGATCTTTTGATTTCAACAGATAAGCATAGGTATATCTAGAGTAATCATTAGTGAAAGTTATGAAATACCTATTTTCTCCTCTACTTAATTGTACATTTAATTCACATATATCAAAATGCACTAACTCTAAAATATCAGATTGTCTATCCACTTTAGGAAAAGGTTTTCTTTTCATTTTTGCTTGAACACATGTTTCACATTTATCTTTATGTTCACCATTATAGGATATAATGTCTTGTTCATAGTCCTATAATTTATGTGTCTTAAACGATTATGCCATAAATTAAAAGCAGAGCATTTAATATTAAAATTAGAAATAAAATTGCAATCATACTAGTAAACAGAACTAGTAATTTTATTGATTTTGAGTTTGAATATGCCATCACAAGCATATGCTTTTCCTAAAAATACATTGGCTTTGGACAAAATCACTTTGTCCAATTATGTCACAGCCTTAACCCCACTTTTACAAAGTTTAAAACCAGAAACAAGATTTTTCTTAATGTTAGGAACATGAAGAACATTCATAAAGAATAACTTCCTTCCAGATATGAATTGGATCTCCATGTTTCCTGAGCCAATAACCTTTGAAGTATGATTATCACCCATCATAACTTCATGTCCATCTTCAGTATCCTTATAAGTTTTGAACAAGTCTTTATTCTTGCAATCATATCAGCAATCATCAGTTATTGTTGTCACACTAGCCATTTGTAGTTCTTGAATCATTCTAATATTCATTTCAG
The DNA here is from genome assembly GCA_026074375.1 of Tanacetum coccineum. Lineage (NCBI taxonomy): Eukaryota > Viridiplantae > Streptophyta > Magnoliopsida > Asterales > Asteraceae > Tanacetum > Tanacetum coccineum. The sequence goes on along the minus strand of BQNB010040979.1, from coordinate 38,381 downwards.
AAACCATAACAGTGATTTCTGTGGTATCAACCTGTTCCACTGCATTAGCAGATTCATCCTTCTTGTTTGAATTTTGATTTTTCTTCTTGGGATTCTTGCAATAGCACTTGATATGCCCTTTGATGTACTGTCGTGTAGGTTGTATTTATTGATTACCAAGTTTTAAATTTATATTTTGTCGACTTATCCTTAAACAACACTTAAACGGGCTGTGTACTAGGTCAAGATGGAGTTTCGTGGTAAGTAAGGTGTCGAACACTAAGAGCGAGAAAGTTAACCTTATATTCTATCAGTATTTTATTCTAATTAATTAGTCTAGTTAATTCTATGTTATTTATAATTAATCTTAAACCTATGCTAAACCTAGTTCTATTGATAAAGAGGGGGGGGGGGGGGGGTCAGCATGAGAGCCTGGTACAGGTTTGGTGGCGACTTAAATTAATTCAATACATAATAATCACACAAGAAGATAACCAGAAGATAAAAGAGCGGTCAAGCCAAATGATAGAAAACTGTATTAGCCATATTAAATCCGATTAAATGCTGGTTTGTTGGTTTAGTGCAATGAGTGCTTATCCCGAGACGGCATATAATTCTTAAGACTTAGGCGAGACTTCTTTCTAAGACCTAGACATGTTGAATCATGTCACAATTAACGCATCCGCATAAAGCATCCTTCAGTTTAACTATTTTAATACAAATATTCGCGCAAAAACGATATTTATTTTTAATGATCTTCATGTTTTGATAATAACAAATATAGTGTCATACTACGTAAAAGTTTACGTAAACAAGTTATTTCATTGAAAGTTTACTCGACGCTAACAAATCACTTAAGGTATGAATATGACATTATTAAACATAGTTAATGATCAAAGAAAAATATTATCATTTGCATAAATCTTTTCTAATCAAATGATTTAAGTTAACACATGACTAATTATAAGCTAGTTATATTAATCATGTAAGACAGAAAAAGATTAACCATAAGTGGAAACAATCTTTCCAAATCTTCCCAAATCTAGAAAATCTTTCCTTATTGGTGATAAGAAATATTTTCTTCTAGAAGAATCTATTAAACTAGTTTTAATAAGTATAAAACAATATTTTATATAGATTTAGGGTTAATCATAAAATGACAAATGCTGTCCTAGCTCCACCCACGGATCCACCAAATACACGGGACGGATCTAGGGTATGGGAGATCCGTGATTCGTACGAATCATTTCCCTAGTACAGATGTGAATTTCAAAAGATTGCCTATAAACACCAACCTTAAGCTTTCATTTTATACAACTCTTGACAAATATTTTCACACGCATATTTTATCTTTTGTATATTATTTGATCATTATACTTGTTACATAATCCATTACAAATGATCAACTCATTCTACTCTTTAGTGAAGAACACTCAAGAAGACGTCAAGCTTCAAGTGTTAATAGTTTAGTTGTGTCATCACGTTTGTGATAATCATTCATCTTGTATATCTTGTGTTGTGTGTTGTATGTATCATATATGAAAGACAGGTTAGTATTTAGGCCATAAAATACATAGTGTGTTAGATTGGTTCTATCTCGAAGTAGAACTTGGTATTTAGCTTAGTACCGGAAAAAGTGTAAGCGAAGTGTGTATGATTTTGTCCGCCTAAAAGGAGCTTGTTGACATAGTGAAGATAACTCTCAAGTTGAGTACTTGGGGAGTGGAGTAGGGTGAGGAGGAGCTTCGTAGCCGAACCACTATAAATCATTGCGTCATCGGTTTGATATTTCTTATCTTTACTTGTTTATATTTCGTAGATTAGTTACTTACTTATTGCATCGCTATCATATACACTTGTGTATATCTCTTGAGTTCACATAAGTCTAATTGTAAAACGATAAAAACTATTCAACCCCCCTTCTAGTTTCCACAATTGGTATCAGAAGCCAAGGTCACCCAGATCTTAACATATTCTATAACATTAAAGCTTGAATCGACTAGGATTCAGAATATATCAAGAAGGGCAATCAATTACAATAACCACCTCTTTTGAAAGTGATCATTTTAATATTAGAAAAATACATTTGAAAACTTATTTGAAAGCAAAAGATTTAGATCTTTGGCATAGTATCTTGACTGGGTTGATTTTCCAGCGGTTCTTAAACAAAGAACCCAAGTTTTAGAAATGGTTCCTTTTTTTGAACAACAAGATGATGATCTTAAAAGAAAACATGCTAAAAATAATAAAGCTAAAATGGTTCTTTATAATGCTTTACCTAAAAAGGAATATGAAAGAATTTTTATGTGTAAAACGGCTAAAGATATTTGGAAATCGTTGTTAATCACACATCAAGGTAATAGCCAAGTAAAGGATAATAAAATTGATCTTCTTGTTCAACAATATGAACAATTTACTATCCTTGAAGAAGAATCTATTGATAGCAGTTTTGCTAGATTTAACACTATTATTACTAGTCTTAAAGCTCTTGATGAAGGTTTCTCTAGCAAGAACTATGTTATGGAAGTTTCCTTAGTGGCTCTACATCCTAAATGGAGATCAAAGGTCACGGCGATTGAATGAATCAAAATATTTGACATCACTAACCCTATACGCTTATCGGCAAACTAAAAAGTGCATGAAGTAGGTCATGGAAAAAAGGATCCAAAATTATAGAGGCAAAAAGGAAAGAGTTAAGTCCATTGCCTTGAAAGCTAAGAAAGAGTCTAGTGATGATGAAACTTCGACATCCAGAAGCGATGACGAAGAATATGCTATGGCCGTAAGGAACTTTAAAAAGTTCTTTAGAAGAAAGGGTAAATTTGTTAGGCAACCAAGAGAAGAAAAGAAGTCATTCCGACAAAGAGAGTGAAAGAAAGGAAAGAGAGACCGTAAATGTTTTAGATGCGATGAATCCAAATCATTTCAGTGGCGAATTGTCCAAAACCTTCTCGCAACAAAGATCACAAGGCCTCAATGGAGGTTCTTGGAGTCGATAGAGCAAAAATGACGCCGAAGACAAACCAAACGATGAAACTGTATCATGGCTCAAACGTCGAAGAGGTAACCTTACTCTTGATATCATGTGATGACACATCTTCTCTTGATAATGAATATGCTAAAAGAGTACGATAGCTTTGTTAAAATTTGCTTTAAAATCATTACAAGAAAAAATATTGAAAACTTAAAGAGACCTTCTAGAAAAAGAATTTAGAACTGAACGAGAAAAATAAGAAACTTAAGGAGAAGTAAGAAATTGAGATTGCATGTAAGTCATATGAGAACTTATAACGGAAAACAGTCCAGAACTAAAAGAACTCCAAGTTAAAATTTTAAATTTGATAAAAGTGGGGGCTAATTCACTTAGAGAAATGTTAAATAATCAAAAGTCACCTAGTTATAAAATAGGTCTAGGATTTGATAATAGTAAAGCGTCAACAAGCGGAACTAAAAACATGAGTTTCGTTGGATCGTCCGCTAAAAAGGCGACATATGGATCCACCATAAAGGTGCACGGATCCACCTTACCTGGACCCGTGAGTCGCACCTATGGCGAAAAAGGGACAGAACACGTTTTTAGTCCACCTATGTCTTCTAGATTGGATTTTGTTATTACTAGGAAGAAACTAATACATAATAGCATTGATGAGTCAAAGAAACCATCTTTAAAACCATCACCTAAAAGCGGTATAGGTTATGTCAAAACCGAGTCTAGATCGAAAACACCTCCACCTAGAAGAAACATCTCTTCTCAACCAAGATACAACACACCTCAATCTAGGAGAAACTCTAGACAACCAATTCATCAAAACTTCTACCCTATGAATTGGAACAACCAACAAAATCAAGGCTTCGTACATATGGGAAATTGTATCCCATTTCAATATCCTAATCAATTGCAACAAATGCAAGGGACGTACAACATTAACATTTTCGGACCCATAAGATATTAGGGACCAAATGCTTGAATTTATATTTGTTGAAATAGGTATGCTTGAGAACATGCTTAGAACCGGATGAGTGGATCAAAGATAGTGGTTGCTCCAAACATATGACCGGTAACAAGAGTTTATTCTCTACCTACAAAGCATACGACGGAGGTAATGTTGTTTTTGGAAGTAACCTAAAAGGAAAGATCATAGGCAAAGGTACAATCTCTAATGACTCTCTTACTATATCTAATGTAGAACACGTAGATAACTTAGCTTTTAACTTACTTAGTGTCGGTCAAATTTATGACAATAAGTGTCAAGTCTTATTCACGGAAGAAGGTAGTGAAATAATTAAAGATGGTAAAACCATAGGAAACGGGATTAGGAAAAATGGTTTATACATAATGAAATTAGGAAATAAGTCTCAAGATAAATTATGTCTCGCCACGGTAGTGGATAATTCTACCTTATGGCATAGAAGACTTGGTCATGCAAATATGCGTTTAATTCAATCGTTGTCATCTAAAGAATTAGTTAGAAACTTACCTAAGCTAAAATATGATAAACATTTTTGTGATGCTTGTAAAATTGGAAAGCAAGCTCATGTAAGTCATAAAGCTAAAAATATGGTTTCCAATAAAAGATGTTTAGAATTATTACATATGGACTTATTTGGTCCATCGGAAATTAAAAGCTATGGAGGTAATCTATACACCTTAGTTATAGTAGATGATTATTCTAGGTATACATGGACTAGATTTCTAAAGACTAAAAATGAAGCTTTTGAGAAATTTGAAATATTAAGTAGGAAAATTTAAAACCAACTAGGTAGTTCTATAATAGCTATTAGAATGGAACATGGTTGGGAATTTGATAATGAAGTACAATTCGGAGCTTATTATGATGCACAAGGCATTACTCATAACTTCTCGGCTCCACATACTCCACAATCAAATGGGGTAGTAGAAAGAAAGAATAGGACCTTAAAAGAGATGTCTAAGACTATAGAATGCTAGTAATCTATAACACCAAATAACAATGATGAAATTTAGAGAGAGAAAGTAGATGGGAGAAAGGTTCTAGTGAGAGAAAGTAATAAAGAAAAGAAGATTAGATTATGTGTGAGAAATAAACCAACCAACACCCTCTCCATGTGTGAAAAAGGTATTTATACATCAATTTAAGGTCGGTTATGGGCTTTATAATGGGCTTTCCATGTGCCTTTGGCTCGGTTAGCTTACTAACATTACATTTGATTAAACTACGAGCTATGACTAACTATATTAAAAGTGACCGATACTTTTCGTTTTCCTAACAATCTCCCCCTAAGGGAGGTCACTCCAATTTACAAAAACTTAAACCTAGCATACTATGCTTTGACTTTAGTATAGAGCTCGTAGTCTTTAACTTATGAATTGATGTAGTGATCTTTGACTTTAGGCTTTGACTTGTATCTTTGACATGACATGAATGTGATCTTGAACTCATTGAGATCATCAACCAATCATAATCTCTTAACATCATCTTGTGATCTTTGGCCTTCTTGTGATCTTATGACTTATAGATCAACATGCTCATACTGTTCTTGATGTTGAAAGCGTGTGTAACCATCTTTCTTGATATTCTTTAACTTTAACACTTTGTCACTTTATGGAAGACGTATGGTATTAACTTAATACTTCGTCGCTTCAAGAAAGACGTACAGTATCAGAGTAGTGAAAGTCCTGAAACATGTACTTGAGTTTTCCTGATGTCTTTATATATGTCGGCCGAGTATGGGCATGTGGTATTGGCTTCGACTTGTCATCAGGAAACTGCTACCACCGTCAGGAAACCTGCATGAATGGGTTAGTGATAAATAACACATATGGACAAAAATGGCTTTGTCACTTCGTCGAATACGGTTGTAGAAACCACGGTCCCCCGTTACTTAGTATAAATACTACCTGTGATCAGATAGAATTTCGAAGAATCTCCTTGATAGGGTTTCACAGCTACACTAGCCGTTTTGATTATGAGAGTATCTCAAAGCAGACAGTACGGTAAGAGGAAACCAGTAAGTTACTATCTTCCTGATTAAGCCATCAATTCGTGTTTAACCTTTCTATGTCCAGATACCCTTTTAGGGTTTCCCGTGGACATAAGATTGAAAATTGATTTAGAAAATCAGCCAGTATGTCAAATTGCAAATGGTTTTTATGACACACCAACAATTTTATCTTTTTCAAAATTCATCAATTCATAAGCTGGACCGAATCGATATCCAGTATCACAAGCTCGATCCTTATAGGATCTCACAAGTCACCTACCAAGAGCTTATTTGATGTTGGCTCAAGTAGGATTTCCATCTTCACTGTGAATACTTAAGTATCACTCGGATGTTCTGGCAAAATTACAAGGATAATGCATAGGACACTTAACATATATTTCTTATTTTTCACATTGTGTAAATTAGCAAGCATAATTTTAACAAGTGTCATAATGAGATTTATGGATGATCTCTTTTGGCTCTAGACTCACTAGTGCACTTTGGTTTTAGTGATCGGAGGCTAGAGCTGACTGCCACCTTTTCAATACCAACTAACTCGGAGTGAAGAAGTTGATAGAAATGCATGTAATCTTCGTAAGAAATGAAACATAAATCTTTTAAGAGATTCTGAGTAGCTAGGGAGGGTTGTGCATTGCATCACTGGGTCCATGATGTTAGTTTTCAATGTTAGCAATCATCTTTGTGATTCATGACAACATATGTATTGACCCGGTTTCTGCCTAAGTGTAAGGAGGGCTTCTTTCTTTTCACCCTTTATCTTAACTTTTCTTTTTAATTCTTCAACTCCTTCAGCGCTTACCGAGACTTCTTAACTAGTACCTTGTTAGGTTTGTTCCAGTACTAGCTCCATCTCAGTCGGCACTTTTCCCTTATTCTAACTTTTATTCCTTTTTTCATACCTAAGGACTACTACACTATCTAGTGGAATATCCTTGGGTAGATCCCTCCGATTCTGGCTGGATCATGAGAATAGATACATAAACTTAACCACCTTATAACTCTAATATAATAATATAAATGGTCGGTCTTTGGTACTTCCACATTTCTGCCAACACATAACCATTTGCTCCCCCTTTATATGTGCATCAATTAATCGAAAGAGTTTAGCACATATATGGGTTAGCGTACACTTAAGATCTAAAAAATCACATTATTAGCCATATATTTTAATCACATTTTCTCCCCTTATCAAAAATGTTGAATCTCTTAATATTTTGGATATTAATTGATAAAATATACGCATTTGGGGAGAAGATGTCCAATTATTAACAAGCCAATTATTGGAACATATTAATGCTCCCCCTTAAATTTTGAAGGAATAATATGGTGTTTGAGTACGTTAATTTGAATTTTTTTAAATTTACTAGGAAATTCTTGAAAATTCATACTCAAACACTATATAAGCCTAATTATAGTCTACACTAATTATTCACATATTCATAAGTTTTATTATATACGAGAAATTGACTTGCCAACACATATACGAGAAATTGACTTTACCCTATTGATTAACTTCTTAAAAGCAGTAGCATACAACTTCTTTGTCTTCTTGAGATCAGATTCCAATCCTTCTACCTTCTGTGACAAGGCTGTAACAATATCCATCAAATTCTCTTGTTGCAGTCTGCCCTCATCACTTCTAGGTGTGTGACCTCCTGGGAGAGGTAAATCATAGGGTGTTGGTGGTACATTATCCATCAATTCATGTTGTTCAAGTCTTTCCTCATCACTTCCAGGTGTGTTACCTCCTAGGAGAGGTGAATCATAGGAAGATGTAGGTACCCTCTCAGACCTAGTCTGAGCAATGGTACCCCCATGGCTTCTTGGCACATGGGACTACCACATGTACCAATTTCCTAAGAAAGAGGCACATTAGGTATTGCCGTGGATTGGGTCTTAAGGATGTTACCACTGTCTTGCACTGCATCTAAGCTAGCAGCAGTTGTAACAACCCTTTCCACTCTGTCACCCAACTCCTTATGGATAGCCTCATCACCAACCTTTTTAGGGGGACCACCAGACTAAGGTATCTCAGTGTCCTGACCTCTTTTGGCTTGCCTAGGTGTTTGTCTCTTTTGTGGATGTGATGGTGCAACATCAGAAACTTATCCTTCTTGAGAGGGAGGAGCAGTTAAAGGTGGTGGTTGGGGTTTAGAGGGTTGTCCTGAACCTTCACTCTCAACTACTTGTGGTACCAACATAGATGCAAACAAAGGAGTAACTGTCCCTGAAAAACCTTTATCTTTCCTTCTCATATTAGCGAAAACTTTTTGAGTTTGTTTAGGTGTTTCATAAGTATCATTAAAAGGTTTTGCAAGATTTTTAACTTGGTTATTCAAAAATAGTTGTAAAAACCTTGGATACATCAAAAACATTTTAGAATTTAGATCCAAGTTTCTTAACATACCATCAAAAATTAATTTAGAAAACTAAAACTTTTGATTATTTGCCAAACATATAATTGCTGAAGCAATATTAGTTGAAAACTTATTCCAAGCAGTAGATTTTGAACTTAGACAATGTAAGATGGTATGTATAAGATACTTCCATTGCAGGGAAAAGAAAGCTTTTTGAAAAGTAAGTTTATCAGAAACAATTTCATATCCCATCAATGCAAGGTTTTCCAAAATTTCTGAATTTGTTAGACTAGTAACACCATCCTCATCATTAAAGTGAAGATTACTCCTCACTGATGATTCTGATATTACTATAGTCTTGCCATCAACCTTGGAATGTATTTGCGTTTCATTATTGACTATTTTGGACTTAGAAGTAGCCCAAAATTGCTCAATATAAGAAGCATAGATAGTAGAACTTATGGTTAAAGAATACCTGATAGTACTAGCATTCAAGAAGTCTACTATTTGATGAAAATCAGCATTCCCCTCTGTTCTTTGCAAACAAGCAACCATATTGTGTTGATCAACAAACTTCAAATCCGCTATAGATGATTAACTGATGATGAATTTATGGAGTCGGTGATAAGTTGAAGTAGGTTTGTGAATTTTGAGAGCGTTTTAGTGTTCGAGAGTATTAGAATGATCTTAGTGTAGTCAAATATGCTTATATAGGTAAATAAGGAAACCTATAATAATAAGAAACTGTTTACCAACCAAGAATTTTGCTCAGTAGTTATAACTTCAACGGTAACCAATCAGTACTAACTTTGGCTCAGCAGTACTAACTTTTTCCTAGCAGTACTAACTGTCGCCCAGTAGTACCAAATCCTGCTTAGCAGTATTAACCTTACAACTACTAGTTTTAACTCCAAATTCACCACTAATACCATCTTCAAATCACATCAATCATAAATCTAACAAACACATCTTCAGAGATTAAGTAATCCAATGCTAGCAATCAGAAAGTTAAACCTGCTAACATCAAATGCCTTTGTGAGTAGATCAAAAACATTGTGATCTGTATGTATCTTAATTACTTGAATGAGCCTCTTCTCATAAGAATCTCTGATGAAATGGTGCCTTATTTCAATGTGCTTGGTTTTAGAGTGAAACGCTGGATTCTTCATAATACAAATGGTGCTTTTATTATCAATGTGAATCTTGGTGTTCATGAAATTGAACCCATAATCAAGCATTTGATTTTGGATCCACAACACCTGTCAATAACAATTAGCAGCAGCAACTTACTCTGCTTCAGTAGTGGATTTAGAAACTATAGTTTGTTTTTTACATTGCCATGAAATCAACCTTTTGCCAAGAAATTGACAACCTCCTGTTGTGGATTTCCTGTCAAGGCTAGCTCCAGCATAATCAATATCAGAAAAAGCTTCCAAGTCAAATGGTGAATATCTAAGATACTAAAGGCCCAATTTAGGCTGTCCTTTCAAGTATCTAAAGATCATATTCACTGCATGAAGATGTGAGACTTTAGGAGTAACTTGGAACCTTACACAAGCACAAACAACAAACATTATGTTAGGCCTAGAAGCTGACAAGTACATCAATGATCCAATCATTGATCTGTATAAATGAACATCCATATCCTCACCTTCTTCATTCTTGAGCAATGCCTTGTTAGTCTCTATTGGAGTGTTTGCTGTCTTCACTGTGACAAAATCAAACTTATTCAATATATTAGCCACATACTTGTCTTGGCTGATGAAGATTCCATCATCTTTTTGCTTTACCTGCAACCCTAAGAAGAAAGTAAGATCCCCTATAGAACTCATTGGGAATCTCTTGTGCATCATCTACTCAAACTCAACACATAAAGACTTCTTTGTGGACCCAAAGATGATGTCATCAACAAACATTTACACTAATAAGATATCACCTTTGTCCTTCTTGATGAATAATTTCTTATCTATAATGCCTCTCCTAAATTGATTTTCTAATAAGTAGGTAGACAAAGTCTCATACTAAGCTCTAGGAGCTTGATGTAGACCATATAAAGCTTTTCCTACCTTATAAACTTTGTTAGGGAACCGTGGATCTTCAAATCTAGAAGGTTGGCACACATACACCTTCTCTTCAATAGTACCATTTAAAAAGGCACTCTTCACATCCATCTGGTACATAATAAACTCCATAAATGATGCATAGGCCAAAAATAATCTGATTGCTTTTATCCTAGCAACAGGAGCAAAAACCTCATCATAATCAATTCCTTCTTCTTAGGTATAACCTTGTGCAACCAGTCTTTCCTTGTTTCTAACTACTATCCCTCTCTCATCTTTCTTGTTTCTATAGACCCAATTTGTTCCAATAGCATACTTGCCTGTGGGTAACTCAACCAATCTCTAAACCTTCTACAATCTAAACTATAGCAACTCATCTTGCATTGCCTCTATCCAGCTTAGATCTGTCAAAGCTTGTGTCACCTTCTTGGGTTCTATTTGTGAGAGAAAATAGGCAAATAAGCAGTTCTGATAATCCTTGTGGTTGGTTCTCCTCTGCTTTTTGATGTAACTGACCATAGCATGTTCTTGAGCAGACTTGGTCATTCTCCTAGTTTGGGGTGCTAAAAGTGGGTCCCTTATGATTTGCTCTTTAGGATGATCCTTGTGAATCTTGGTTGTGAGAATAGGACTGACATTCATGGTTGTTTCCAAGTTGTTAAGGTCAGCCTCTTCACCAACATCTTCATCATCATATGCACCACTAAAGATACCAGTATTTAGAAGATCAGTAGTATCCTCTAAATCAGGCATAAGAGGATCAGTTGAAAGATCATTAACAAAACTTTTCCCAGTAGCACTAACGGATGGACTAATAGTAGAAACTATGTTAGTGCTGTTAGCATAACCTTCCTTCTGTTGAACAAGCAATTTATCCAATTCAGCTCTCAAATCCTGCACATGCTGGTCACCTTCTTTATTTGAAGTTTCTCCTTCCTTCTCTTGACCATTTCTTTCACCCTCATTTGCTGGTTCTTTAGTAATCTTTTTACCAGCATCATTAGCAACTGCATCCTTTGAGCTTTATGGACTATCAAGAAAGAATAGTAGCAGAATATATTGTTGAGTAGGTACTGCATCAACATTATCTTTGATACCTACATTCCTATTAGTCTGATTTCCTGCAGTAACTGGCTCATAATTCATAGAGTTTGTTAGTAAATCATTATCAAAGAGCCAATCTGGCCCACTCTATGCAACATTGGGTTTGTTTTCAAGAAAGGTTATGTGCAGGTTCTCCTCTACTTTCTTAGTTCTAGTGTTAAATACCCTAAAAGCCTTACTATTTATAGAGTATCCAACCAAAAACCCCTCATCAGCCTTTCCATCAAATTTGCCCAGGGGATCTAAGGTATTAAGAATGGTCATAGGACACCCAAAAGGTCTCATAAAGCTTATACTAGGTGGTCTACCATGTAATAGTTCATAAGGTGTCTTGTTGTGAGGCTTGGTCACTAAAACCCTATTATGAACATAACAAGCAGTATTAACTGCTTCAGCCCAAAATGTAGTAGGTAAGAGTGAATCTGCCAGCATAGTCCTAGTTGCCTCTATTAGTGTCATATTCTTTCTTTCAGCAACTCCATTTTGTTGTGGAGTTCTGGCAACACTAAATTCCCTCTTAATCCCTTTCACCCCACAGAACTGATTCATGTCATTATTTTTAAACTCAATTCCATTATCACATCTGATGATTTTAACCTTATGATTTATTTGGTTTTCAATGCCAGTTATAAAAGTTTTAAGGATCCCACTGGTCTCATCCTTAGTTGCCAAAAAGAAAACCCAACTAAACCTGCTAAAGTCATCAGTGACAACAAGGCAATATGTCTTATGATTGATACTCCTTACAGATGTTGGCCCAAATAAGTCCATATGCAACATTTGTAAGGGTTGGCTGATAGAGATCACAAGCTTGGCCTTACAAGAGGCTTTATGTTGCTTTCCCTTCTGACAAACAACACAAGTATGGTCATTTTCAAAAAGCTTTGAAGGAAAACCTCTTACAAGGTTTCCCCTCACAAGTTTGTTCATAGTTTTAAAGTTTATATGACCAAGCCTCCTATGCTATAAATTAAACTCATCTATTGTAGCCTTTGCAAATAAACAAGTCAAACCTCCTGAAGGAACAACATTCTTTAGATCAAAACTGTACATGTTGTTCTGTCTGGGAACTTTAAGCAAGACTTGACTTTCATCAAGTAGCTTAAAGTCAGGAGATAGAACAAGACATTCAGTCTCAGTGAAAAGAACACTGTTTTTCTTGTCACACATTTGTGAGACAGAGAAAAGGTTAAACTTAAGTTCCTTTACAAAGTATACATCTTCAAAGTCTAATTTCCCAGTCCTAATTTTACCTTTTCCAGTAATTTTACCTCCTTTAGGACTTCCTCCAAATGCAACAAATCCACCATCAATTTCTTGATAATCTGTAAGGAAGGACTTGTTTCCAGTCATATGCCTAGAGCATCCACTGTCAAAAATCCCTTGATCCTGTAAAGTATATTGTAGATTACCCTGCACTCAAAATAAGAGAATTAGTTTCTCTTGGGGACCCAAGCCATTACTGACTTGAGTCTGCCTTGTAGATCAACATAGTCAAATCTTTTAAGCATGTATGATCCACTGTCTTTGGAGAGATCATGTGTTCAACAACATTTCCGTGGTCTCCAAATACAGCATGCTGAGACTTAACAGCATATTTCCATTTCATCAGCACACTCAACTATTGCTTTTGGCCCAGTAGTAGTTACATTTTTAACCCTAGCAGTATTAACTTTTTCATTAAAATTATTGGTTTTAGCTGATGATTTTTGGTTAAAAGCCCTTCTTACTGGTGAATGTGCTTTAAAATAAGAATATGTTGCGGGTAATGCATCCTTCACTTTTAGTTTAGGGGGAGCAGTATTAACAGGCATGGCAGTACTAATTGATGCTGCTGCTTTTGGAGAGCTTTGCTTAGCAGCATTAACTGGAACTTTGTCACTTGATTTGTTGCCAATGTTGTTGGACAAAAATTCCTCTTTAGGTATTGGGTTGAGTCAATTTATTTTGGTGGTTCACCCCTTGAGCATTGTTCCATACTGGTCTCATTTCCCTTTGACCAGTAACCCTTCCCTTATTATTCAACACTGGGTTTTCCACCATTTTATTGTCATGAAAATCACAGTCTTTGATTAAATGGTTGAAACTTCTACATATAAAACAAGCTTTGTTTATAAACTCAAAACCATTCCCTAGTTTTTGAGTCATCATCCCATTCCAGTTTCTTCTATTATCCCTAGGACTTTGACTTTTCCTAGGATACTCTACTTGCCTATGTGTGTTTTCCTTATTAACAGATTTCACATTCTCACCAGATTTGACAAAATTCATTTTTGTAAACTTTGGTTTTGTCTGATCAGATTTAGGTCTAAACACACTATCATTATCACTATCAGTGTCCCATTCTTCAATGATAGGAGCACTAGGCCTAATAGTTTTAGGTTTTTCTACAATATCCTTTCTAGTCTTAGATATACTAGTTTCAGTTTCAGGCACACTAGTGGTGGTCTTTCTCATTGCATACTAAAAAACAGATTCATCTAACCCAGCAAAAGATAAGTCAGGTCTTGGGGGCATGTAGTTCCTAGTGTAGGGAGGGGGAACTGCATAAAACCCTTCACCTGTTTTGAATCTATCATTTATTGGACTATCATCCACATTACTTTCTCTACTGTTAAACACACTATGAACCACTTCACTCTCATTCATATGACTATCATAACCAAGACCAGTTTTGTCTTTAGCACTTATTTGACTATTAATCAGTTTAGTTAGATTCTTTGATGTTCTTCAAATTTTTCTAGTTTATGTTTTAAATCATATTTCTCTTTTAAAGCTTCTTCTAACTAATATTTAAGATGGAGAAAAGACTTAATTGGGTTTGATAAGTTATTATTGAAGAATGATATAGAAGATAATGATAAATTTATGAGAACAAGGGAAGTTATAGATTATTAGATTTTATAATATTTGATATTTAAGAGGATATAATGGAAAATTATCTAAAAGATATAAAATGATAGATATATTAAGATGAATTAGAGATTAATATAGATTGGAGAATTTTTAAATATTAAAAATATTCGGGATAAATTTGGATTTTAATATAGGAAGGAAATATAGAATTGGAGAATATAAAAGGATTAATCGATTATGTAGATATTTCAGATCATTTAAATAAAGAAAGAGAAAATGATGGAAATATTTAAAGTTAAAAATGAGAAAGAGAGTATTTATTATAAAATATTGACTAGAATGTTTAATTGGAGAGGATGAATTATTTATAGGATAATATATAATAAATGAAATTAAAAAAATGATTTAATATAAGATTATATAGAATGGATGGATATATGATAACCTTGAAAGTGAAATTGGATTATTTTTTTTAAAATAATAGAGGGTAGGGATTGATAAGGAATAGATATATAGATATGACAATGGGAACTTAATAATTAATATTTAGGGGGGATTATGATAATTAATATTAAGATGTTATCGTGATAGATAAAGAATTAAGGACGAAAAGGATATTAATAAATATGAAGAAGGAATGAATATTTTAGAGGAAATTAGATGATATGTAATTAATATATTAAAGGATTTAAGAAATCTTAAGTGATAATAGAACTTCATATTTATCGGAGAATAAGAAAATATTTGTGGAGATATAAATAATGAATTGGAATATATATAAGATTGAATGGGGGATATTAATATTGATTGATTGTTTCAAGAATAAAAGAATGGGATTTTATGATTGATTGATATATAATATAAGAATTTATTATTATATATATTAAAATTGAGAATAGGATTCAGATTTATATATATAGAACGAAAAAATATATGAAAGGAAGAAATTTTTTAATTGGATAATAGTATTTTTGATGAATGAGATTTATTAATTATAGGATAGTAATGAATTAATATATTTATATGGAATATATAGGAAGATTAAATGAAGGATGATGATAATTTTTTAATATATATGGGAATTAGTTTAATAAAATATAAGGAATATTCTTTTTATAATTTTACTATTAAATAATTTATTTTTTATAGTAAAAAATATTGGGAGTAGAAGAATAATTTGGATTATAGATTGTATTTAATGTGGGGATAGTTAGATTGATAAGTGAATTAGACATTGGATTATAATGAATGTGAATATTGGGTTTTAATAACTAAGTTTAAAAGAAGGATAAATATCAGAAATAATAAAAAGATAATTTAATAATAATGAATTATGATAGATGATTTTGATGATAGGAGATTAATTAAAATTAATAAAATTTGTGTGGCTATTGGAATTAATAAATAAGACATATTTAATTTAATGAATACGATGATGTATTCTTGATATGAATGAAGTATATATTGATAGACGGACTAGAAAAAGTATTAAGAAAATGAATGGAGATTATATAGATGGACGTAGATAAATATTTATGGGGGGATAAATATATAGATATTTTAGAAGGGAGGAAACATATTATATAGAGTTGAATCTAATTTAAATGGTGATTATGAGAGAAGGATTTTTGGACTAGGATTGATAGAATTATATCGGATAAACTTATTTATTAAGTGTCTTGATTGTTAATAAGAGTTTATTTAAACTAAATAGGGATAAGATTTATTTAAGGATAAGAGGGAGGGTTAAGTGTTCAGTTAAGATTTTTTATATATATTGAATAAGTGTTTGATAGACATTAGGATGTTGGAAAAGAATTGTAAGGTGATTATAACATTTTATGTTTGGTTAGGGTTATTACAGGTTGTTTTTGTGTTTTGTATGGTGTATAGGGGAAATTATATATAGTATATAGAAAATATATAAGAATGAAATTATAGATAAGAGATAAATATTTTAGAATAAATAAATATAGATAGGATAAGGGTAAGAAGAAGGAATTTTTATAATTTGGAATTATATATAGATTGTTTTAGAGTATAGAAATGATAAAGAGAGAAATGATTTAAAATTTATTGAAGAAGGTAGGATAATAAGGATATGGAATAAGAAGATTAATTTACTATTTTATTATATTTGAAAAAGAATTAAGAAATGATAAAGAATTAATGAGGATAGAGATGTAGGAATTTAATATATTTAATATATGACAAAATAATTAAGATGAATGAGGATTAGGTAGGAGGATAATAAATAAAGAAAATAGAGGGGGAAATTGGAATGGATTTCTAAAGAGAAAAGAAGATAATTTATATTTGGGATGATATATATAATCATAGTAAAATTTTTATGAAATAATGGATATGATAATTTTATTAATAATGGAGAGAAATATTTTTTATAAATAGTTAAATGTTAATAAAATTAGATGATTTATTATGAAAATAGGGATGTATGAAGATATGTAAAATAGTGGGAATAAATCAGGAGATTATATGATTATTAGATTATGTTCATTTATAAATTATGAAATATAAAGTATGGAAAATTGAAAAAGGCATAATATGAATGGAGATAGTATTGTTGACTATATTAATATTTGATAGAAATATCTTTCTCCTTGATTCATACTTTAAATATGTAATGTTTTTTTTCATAAAAGCTTCATTCTTTTGTGAATAACTATCCTAGCTTGTAATGATTCTAATCCCATTTGATAACCTATTATTTATAGATTAGATTTATTATGAGCTTCACGCTGTTAATCCATCTGTTTTTGAAGAGGCTTGAATATGATTTTAACTATCTCATAGAGCAAGTATGTACATCGGAGTCTAAAACTGATGACTTGAGTTGTACATGCCATTATAGCAAAGTTTGTAATGCCTTATTCAGCCTGAAAGCTCTAATCATAACCACCTATCCCATCTTGAACACAAGGCATTTAGTAGTAGATGTGTCCACTGGTGCATTCCTTCTTGGATCATCTCTATTTCTATTCCCTGATCCTTGGTGTCTGTTTTCTTTGTAAAATGACCTCTATGATGGTTTGTTGTAGCATTTTAAGCCTTTGTTTGGTCAATTGTCCAACAGTCTCTTTGCCATTTAAATCCAGCTTCCTTCCTGTTTTCTTTATGAACCTCTTAACTCTCTTGGTAGCATGCTACTTGCATTTGAGATTCCATTTCTTTAAGAATCATCAGAATCTATCTGTTCCAAATTCTCATGTCTTCATTATGGTCGGCATTGGATGGTTAGCAATGAAGGGAAAAACATAACTTTTCATTTGCATATGATGCAGTAGAAGTTGATCTTAGACTAGCAGCAAAAAAAACACTATGAGCAGTATTACTGTTTCATTAGTGTTGTGAAGTTTCAGAGGAGGGACAAGGCTACATCTGAGAAATTGAGTTTGAACTTTGTTTGGCTTGATCTCGAATTCATACACTTCGGGATTATTATAAAATCTTTTTTATCCATGCTCAAATGTGGTTCAGATAGATTTGTTTCTCATGATTAAAGCAATATTGTTCCAAGCCGATGGTAAACTTCTTAACAACTTCAGATTTGCATCCTCCTAAGAGATAACTTCACCATGGATTTCAAGTTGACTGGTGAGTTTTTGAAACCTATCATAGGTTTTATCCAGTCTTTCTTGACCTGATGCAACAAAGTTTTCATAATTCTTCTTGAGAATGGTCTTCTGCATCTTCTTTGATTCTTTGTTGCCTCTAAACCTATTCTTGATTGCTTCCTATAAGGACTTTGCATCCTTGCAGTCATGAAACTTCAGTAGGTGCTCATTAGGAATGGCTAGCATAAGAGTGATTTTTGGTTTTAGTTCATTTTTCCTTGCTAGCTTTTGTTTAGCAGTTTTAGGAGGAATATGACCTTCAACACCAGCACTAGCTGATGCAATTGGTGAAACTGAATCACCATTTACTATTACCCCCCAAAGGACATGATCAATGAAAGTAAGGTATTGTTCCATCCTCATGCTCCATATATCATACTCCCTAGTTTTGAGTACTAGAAATTTTAGTGCAGACACCGTTTGGGTAGTTTCTGATTGTGACTCCATCTTTTCTTTGACTAACAAATCATGAGTAGAGTTAGATTTCTTCTTATTCAAAGTTTCTCAACAAGCTCTAATACCACTTGTTGATCCTTTTTGAAAAGATCTTACTTAGCTTGTTAAAGCTTAGTTGTCTTGGATAGATCGAAGACAACTATAATAGAAACTAAGATTGTGAATACTACAAACTATGCGGAAACTAGTTTATAATACTAAGAAGAACAATGAAACAGTAAAACAAGATCTTGCTAAACTTTCAATATATTGAACACAATCAAAGTTACAGAATAACCTTGTAACTATGAATACTAACTATGAGAAATGACTTCTAGATCTATGTCTCTAACTATGCCTTAGGGTTTCTTTTATACACCAAGAAACCCTAATGGGCTTACAAAACGCATCTACTGATAATTCATATCTATTCCTAATATATCTTGTGCATATAACATAAGCAGTACTAACTATTATAACTAACAGTACTAACTATATAACTAACAATACTAATAAACTGATAGTACTAACACTTTGTACTGGCAGAACTAACTATTATACTAACAGTACTAATGACTTAGACTATTTTCTCTAATCTTCACTAGCAACACAAACTTGAAACAGCAGCATTAAGTTATAGAAGCCTCTAATTCACAACACGTCTCTTCGGCCCCAACAACTACAAAGGGGGAGAAAATAACAAACCAATAATTAAGAAACTAACAAAGACACTCTCTAACAAACCAATGTTCGTGATCTATACAATCACTAAAAACAAGTCACCATTCATTGAGACTCCTCAACATCTGACTTCTTTATAACTTGCTCCCACTAAACCAACACCAAATACAATCGTGATCTATCCGCATCCTCCCTCAACACACTTGAGGGGGAGAAGATGTGGGATTATGATGTGCGGGTTCTTATCTAATCCATGAAACCTATTAGAGTGGACGAAATCTTTACGACAAGAAAGAATCAACTAAATCCAATCCCTTTTCTTCAATTGCACAATCCTATGAAAACAAAAAATGGAAGAAGAAATTCTTTGGAGTTAAACACAACAAGATATCTAGTCTAAAGAAGCTAAAGAGCTCATTCCTGAACCTGCTTAAACTACAATTGCTCAACCATAATTGGGCCTGAACTAATTGACTAACAATTAAGCATTAGGTTCATCATTAAGGTCGCACGAAAAGGGATCAGTAACATTCGTTAAGCTGGGCAAAGAAAAAAGAAAGTTGCTTTGGATGATGTTGCTTTACCAAGGACATTGCTAAAGTGGCTCATGAAGAAGTTAAGGAAAATAAGAAAGTTTCTAAAGTGGCTCATGAAGAAGTTAAGGAAAACAAGAAAGTTGTCAAAAAAATTATGGAATTAAAATTTCTTCAAATTCAGAAACTCAAGACATCTAAGGAGAAGCTAAAATGGAAGGCAATCCTAAAAAGAGTATGTGGGAAAGCTACAAGCACATGATGGAACTGTTTAGGAAGCCTGGGATAATCACTGACATCAAAGTTACCAACACGAAACCTTATAGAGTAACCATTATATGTGTTAATGATGACACTAATTATGAAGTCATGAATGAACTCAAATGGGGACTATTTGATTACAAGGATTGGGAAATGATGTTGGTTGTTCTACATAAATTGAGAAGGGTTAATGTTTTTGAACAAAAGAAAACCTCAAGAAACACATTTAAAGAGATTAGGGAACATGAAATAATCATAGGGATTAACAACATAAAACCCCTTTCCTTACAAGACCCTCTTCGAGCAACCCTACATATAAAGATGAGAAAAATATCCAACATTCCAACTGATCTTGGACAATTCATTGATGCTCTTCATTAGATCGGACTTCCCCGTAAAGGAGTTTCATTCAGAGAAGGTCAGATAATTAAACCACCAAATCATGGAATCTTATTCACTGATGCATTTAATAAACTAGCCTTTCAGTATGTCTCTTAATTACACCACATGGACAGCCAAACTCTCTTCATCTTCAAGATTTCTAAATTGACTAATATGACTCCTGGAGCTCTAAGACTTGTAAAAATCTTAGAAGACAAAATCAATAAAAGGGATGATAAAGACTTCCTCCTACCAAAGAATGTAAATCTAGAACCAATGGGCATAACTGAAGAGCAAACCTGAATAAGACTTATGTACTGTTCACTTTTGTTGTAACTCGTGAATAATAATGAAATACTTTTACTTATTTGCTCTTAGGATTATTTTAATTTTTACTTTACTTTCATAAGAAGATGTTGTAATGCTTACATTAACTGAAAAAACACTTAGGCTATTTATATATCCAAATAGAGGGAGATTGTTGGTCAACTTAAAGCCTAATAGTTTCTTACTATGATTTGAAAATAAAATATCATAAGTGTAAACTAAGTCACTAAATGAATAAACGTTCAAAGAGTCATATTCAGAGCTTATTAGAGACAAAGCATAAGTCTCATCACTTCCTGGTGTCAAACTTATTGAGTAAAGTCTCTTAACCTAAAAAGGATGATGAAGTCATTCATTACTGAAAATAACTCACTGACTCCCCTTGATCTTCTCAAAATCAAGAACAATTTGAAATTAGATACTTAGAAAAAAATCTAAGTATCTAACATGTTAGGCAAGAACTTTCTTGTAAAGATAAGTAGAAAAGTACTTATCAAATAAGTAAAAGAAAATAAAATATTTGGTATAAAGGGTATGAAATACTATGAATAATTGTTAACACTGTTTTCTAAATTGGGATAGGACACATTACACGAATAGAAATATTTAATAAAACAAGGTAACAATGTACTTTATAGTTAGATGCTTGACACGTCCTTATTACCCCACTGGTAACCACTTTGAAATTTGTCTATATAAGAGAATGTTTTTAAGGATTTAGTATCATCTCTTACAATTATTGTGGAACACATTCAAGAGCATTTACTCCTATATATAACTAAAGTTCCTAAATTGATTCAGAGGTTAGCATCGTTGTTACTTAAACATTAACTTTGGTTTACGTTTAAGTTAGTCAGAAGATTAGTATACAAATTGTCAGTCAACATAGGTTGTTATTACACAACAATCTTAATAAGTTCTTTGATTCATTTATAATAAGAATTTAAACGTTGAAAAATACTTGTGCAATTCTTTCTTATTTATTTATCTTTGTTAAACTATTTTTAATGTACTTCATTAAAATGGTACAATTCTATCTTTCGTATTTATCTTTATTGAACTATTTTAAACATACTTCGTTAGCATGATAAGTGATTGGATAACTTAGTTTATTTTTCGCAATCACTTTAAAGTGAACAACACTGAGTTTTTAGATGATAACCCATATTCGGGAACAAGGGGCGAAACGACCTCTCGATCTACATACTACAGCCCAGGAATAAAAACATTAACGTTGAGTGCGACTCTATTATTGCTAAAATATTAGCTATATGTAATGTTCTTGTAATTCCTATTGGTATTGGCAATATTGTGGTTGAATAGGCATGGGAGAGCCAAAACAATGTTGTCGTGTTGTTATCTGTTTACAATTTCCTACACTTGTTAATTTGATTTCTTGTTGTGGTGTCTCATCTCAGGAAGTTGTATCAAAGTGAGGTTCATGGAGAAGGAATCATACAATTCGCAGGAAGCCATTACAAGTGAATCAAATCAATTATGTTTGGGTCATCAGGATCTTCACATTTGTGGGATATAAAATGCTCAAACACGTTAACCGTTGGATGTTTATAAGACTTTGATTGAAGATTCCTAACACTTAGATATAATTGGAGGGGTTCCTAAAAAAACTTTACCCCTCATTTTGGCGATCCGAAATCCTAACAACCCTAGCAAATCGACCGACCTTAATTCTTCTGTATAGTCATTTACAAATTTAGTGTTTCTTGATTTAATTAACATTTTAATCTAAGATTATCAACAATATTTATAACCGACTTATGCTTTGATTAGGGTTTTATTTTTTTGCTTTTTAGGGTTTTGAATTGCTTTTTATGGTTAAGATTGGTTACAGATTCATTAATTTACTTTAATCACTAATCATTATGATGTCTGTGGTATTCCAACGAGGTTGATTGGTGATATTTATTCTTTCATAAAACCCTAATTTTCTAGGGTTTTAGCTTTTTTGATTGTTTTTTGTTTTCTGTGTTTGTCGAGTGCTGTTACTTGTTCTATTATTGGTTCTGGTTTTGATTCATGTGTGGTTAGGACTGTCTGAATGTCTGGATACAAGGGTAATTGTGGTGGTTCTTATGTAGCTGAGCATGGAACATAGGTTTTTGAGTTCGAGTTGTACAGGGGTAAAACAGAAAAAGGGTGCAAATAATAATAATGATTCTAGTAATGTAACCAGAGGTGGTAACTTGGTTAATTTGGGTAATGGTGTTGATCATAATATGCAACATAATCAGAATATTAATGATTCTGGTAATGCAACACATGTTGATCAAAATACGCAACTTGATCATAATGTGGGTGGTTCTACTGCTTGTGTTTTTGCTGGTCAGGGCACTAATGGCCCGAGTGATGTTCAAACATGTATACCCATAGTGGAAAATACGAGGCCGGTCTCGTATATTAGTGTTATTCCTACGGAACTTTTGTTCTAGCTTTGGCTAATGATGTTACTAAAGGTCCTGGTTTGAGTATGAATACTAAGGGTCATGTATCGTTTGCCAAGTTGGTCACCGGTAAACCGAGTAGGAAATATGCTAACTTTCATACTTTGCTTTGGCCGGCTGATAATGGGGCCGATGTAGTTGTGTCTTTGGAGTCTGGTCGTGCTATTAGCGAACATTTTTCTAATTCAGTTTATGGTTTCTTTTTAGGATGTATTGCTTATACCGTTGTTGATTATTAGGTTAAAATCACATGGAGTAAATATGGTCTTGTCAAATCTAAACCACTCAAGGGTGGTCTAGTGGCAAAAGGGTTTATTGCTATCATTCTAAAATGTGTGAGGTCTCAAGTTCAATTCCCGCTAGGTGCACATAATCTTGAAATGGCTACGCCAACCTCCTAAAAAAGGAGGGCTTTACCTGGTTTGAGTCTGTGTGGCGGTGGGTTCAAACCCCGTGGATTACTTAGGCAATGTTTCAGAAACCATGGTTACTGATGTGTCGTTGTGCTTACGTAATATTTATTATCAAGTTTTATTATTTAAATTTTGTCGACTATACCTAAAAACAACACTAACGGGCAGTGTACCTGATCAGATGTAGGTTCGTTGGTAAGTAGGGTGTCGATCACTAAGAGCGAGTGTTAATACTTAAGTCAGTTATCTAAGTTAGTCCTAATTTATTCTATGTTATACCTAAGTTAAACCTAAACTAACGCAAAAAAAGGTTTTCAGCTTGAGAGACTAGCACAAGTTTTGGTTTACCTAGATAGAGATTGGGTGATTAACACACACAAGCTGGTATTTAGAAGATAGAGAAGCGGTCAAGCCTATTGTAAGGAAAATTATTAACCATATTTAATCTAATAAAATACAGGTTTTAGTTTATAAGTGCAATGATTGTCTTATCTCGATGTCGATATATCATTCCTAGATTTAGGCGGTACTTCTTCCTAAAACCTAGACATGTCAATTCTGTCACAGTTAACCACATTCGCATAAAGCAATCATGGTTGAATTTAATCTATCTTGGAAGACAATAATGGTGATCTTATTGAATCCTAGCTCATCGAGACTTTACTAACTTACTGCTTAATGGCTCTTTATATACTAGTAGTCCACTGTCCAGATCTTTTCCTAAGGAATCAGAGCGTTATTTGTTAATTCTAGGTCACCAGCTAGTCCAACTTGTTCACTAAACCAAAGGCAAAGACAAGTCAATATTTGTGATCCTATTACTCTAGATATATAAATTGTAGATATAAAGAGCTATCCCGACATCTAGCTAACGCACTATTTGTATTCTTAGACCTAGTTGAATGATAGGTCGCATACTTAAGCATGAAAACAAGTATAAATTAATAAACATAAAACAACTCACAACGAATAAGATGCAATTGAGATAAACATAAACCAACCATTAAATTATCATAAACATGGCTAATACCTAAAGGTATTAGCCAATACCCATTGTAACTATACAAATGTCATAGATGAACAATTAAGGTAAACTAAACTATTAAGAACGATACCAAAAACCAAACGCATTTTTTAAGTATAGAAATTACAAGTGTTTCTTATGGATTGAATAGCGTTGCATGACCTTTTTGGCTTCTCTTCTCTTCTAAAAGTCAAACCTGGTGGCTAATGCCTTCTTCTCAGTCTTCGGTATAAGTTTTGCACACTAAAATTCGTATTTAGGGTTTTGTATTTATAAGGCTTAGAATTTGGTCGATACGCCATATTGGATGAGTTCAATACGACGTATTAGGGTTTCTTGAAGTGGGGACCACGATTATAATATTCCAGAATATTCCAATACTTGATCTTCGATACAACATATCGATATCGTATATAGGGTCTTCTGGATACGGCGTATTGGTCTTCAAATCTTCATGGTTTCTTGTGAAGTCAAGGCACATATACACCGTATCTTCTTGCTGGATATGACGTATTGGATGTCAGAACAGTAGACTTCATGATTTCTTTTTTAAGCTCCAAAATACGTGCCTTTTAGTCAAACTTCATCAATAGCTCGATATTTACTGCGAATAACAAATATAACCAATTAAGTACCAATTCATGCGTAATTGATGTAAAAAGAGCAATTTATATGGGATGAATGATGTTATAAAATAGACATTATTTGATGTCATCAAATATCCCCCCACTTGAATCCTACTTGTCCTCAAGTAGACTTTAAAAACTTATAAAAATGCATGCCAAACCAAGGTTTAATATTTTTCCATTAAGTAACTTTTTCATTTAATTAGTAGCACACAACCAAACACCTCAGGAATAGGGAAAATGAAAACACTCAAATCACTCAGCTAATCTATGTGGTAACATATAAGTAATTCGCTCAATTGCTTGGTCGTGACGAGTATTTTATCATAAGCTTGGCAAGGATACACATCTCCACCACTAAATCTAAGGAGTGACAAGTATAAAAAGGTAAATTAGGTTAAGGTTTAAGGGTTTGATCATTCTTTTTAATCTCTATCGATACCAATATTCCAGAAAAGGCTACAAAATGACAAATGTACGCCCAAATCCATGACTGCAATACATATGATTGCTTAGATCCCCATTCGAGTAAAACCAAAGGTTAGGATGAAGAATGATATAGGGTAGGGAATAAATAATCCTTTCCCAATAGTAATACACCAACAAGGGTGACAAAATCACACATACACAGACAAGTCCATGAATGAGACACATGTGATTGCTCGGTCCCTTATTCGAGTAAGACCAAAGGTTGGGAATTAGTTATGGGAAAATTGGTGTAAATATAAAACAAAACAAATAGATTAAGTCCAAACAGATAAGGAACAATGTTGCTAGTTACTTTCCCGACCATACCTATAAAAAGACATAAATTAGACAACTCATGCTTCTCATAAAAACAACCTTAGTTGGTGTTCTCGTAACATCAAACTCCCAATCATCCATATTATACATACTATACAACATTAGTAGCGATATTACCACTTGATATATGAAAATATACTAGTTAGTTTATATTTTGACCAACTAAAAATAATATACAACACAGTTGGTTTATAACATGTACCAACGAATAATCGATCATCATAAATAATAGAATCAGTTAAGCTTAGACGAACCAATTATCTCACAAACCTCGCCTTTTTTCTCTCTTAATCTTTTTGTTGTATTTTTCTGTTTTTTTTATTTCTTTTTTCAACATAAACAAACAAACTAAATAAAGGTGTAGTTTTCACCACTTCACAAACATGATAAATCTGAATAATTAATATCCGATCATACTAGTGAAAGTAGTAACTACACGAGCACTAAGATACACTACTTTCACTTTCCCAATTGCATTGTGCAATTTCCCGACCTAACCATTCATAGAAAATATGCATCGCGATAGGAAATACAATACTTTACACAAAAGCAACTAGCAACCGATTAAGGACTTAATCTAATATGGTAGGCTAAGGTGTAAGGGTGTAATGAAACAAAATTTGGTGTAACAAAAGAAATGAATGGCTCAACAGGTTTTTCTAGGGATATCTTACTCTAAAAATAAGAGTAAACAAAGGGTTTATACGGAGGTTAACTAACCAATGTAGTTAGTTAATATCACAATATGTATAGGCTTTTTGGTGTAATCCTAGAAATTTACCAGTTTAGAAAGGTCACTCTATCTATTAAAAATAGTGCTTATTATTATGGTCTCGAGTAAATATACCAAGCCAAGTTCTAAAGTTACTACAGTCACCGAAACACTTATATTTTTTTAGAATTATTTGTAAACAATGGGAAACGGATAAGACTAAATCCTCACAATTTGAAAATTAGGGTTATGTGTGTGGGTCATGTAACTAATAATTTCACAAAAAATATGCTAACAAAATTTAAATTTGATATAAATTAGGCATATTATTTGCAAAAATAAGGACAAGTAAGTGTTCTAATTCTCCCCCCCCCCCACACTTGAAATATATAACGCCCTCATTGTATAAATATAGCATAAAAAACAAGAGGTTAAAGAATTAGAACAAAAAACTCCCCTGAGATTTGCTCGGTATGATCCTTCATGTTGTGTATATGAGCAAGGATGTGTGTTGTAAATGCGTCTGAATACCAACATGACTACAACACACATAGAATTCCAAAAAATAAGCATCACCAAATCCTTTTAATTGCCCAGTAAGGTTCCTGTATAAATGCTCAGAAAACAAATGCAATTCTATCTTCGGATAATCATCGGTTAGAAAACAAAATAAAAACTAAAAATGTACATGAAGTCGATACGCCATATCCAAATTTCAGGATACGTCATATTGAGACCTGTATTAAAAATCCTAAGTACGAGTCAGAGGTCGAATTAGCTGTATTCATACAATGAATACGCCGTATCGACAAGTCTGACAATAAAGTTTTTAAGTGCAGAAAAAATAAAATAGATAACGTCTAGGTCGAGGTCAATATGATGTATCCATAGGATTTGGATACACCGTATCGACTACCCGAGAAGACAAACTCGATAACAAAATTGAAAATACATTTCGGGTTGTCTCCCGGCAAGAACTTTTGTTTACAGAAAAGTATTTAAGTTAGACTTGCTTCCAGCTTCACTCCATCTCATGAATGCTCACATGTCTACGTGTGAGCAATTCTTCAATCTTCGCATCCTTTACGTATTCAGGTCCCAAGTTTAAGACTCCTTTGTAGAAACCTTTAAGCTTTTGATATGAGTGTGATATTCCATTTAGCTTGTCATGTGCACTTACCTTCAGCAATAGTCGCATCTTGTTACATTGTGCATTAGTTAGGTGTTTGAACCTTGGATATGATCGCGCCATTTGATAAGTCACACTATCGCTACCATTGTAAATGGTAATCATTCCATCAAACCGCCTTGCTTTTACATAAACTTCCCTACAAAACAGTTTTCCAAAAATAACATCACCCATTTCATCATCACGATAAGCATCCATATTTTCCATAACTACAAAATTAGTTATAACATAAAAGTTTTCAATAAAGATAGGTACATTAATAAAAGCTCTGAGTACATTTTTTCCTTTTAATTTAACTTTGTCTTTCATTATCGAGTTATTAAAGCTTTTAGACATCACATTAATAGACAAAATTGGGAAAAAATTAGCATTGACATGTTCAAAACCTATCATGCATGAAAACTGCAAGTTATAAATATGGATCTTCCAGTCAAAGTTACAAAAACTAGAGTATTCATCAATCCTATTACTTATCTCATTATCATCATTCCTAGTTTGACTATATCCTCCATGGGTTTATCAATCACTTTACCATCCTCAATCGTTGGACCTAAGTCTTCTACTTGATCTCTCCTAAGCTCTAAGGGTCCATTTAGATCATTCACTTCAATATAGTCTCCATATACGGGGTCTAATGATCTAATCAAGATTAAAGCTTCTCACATTAGTCTAGCTTCTAAATCAAGTTCCATTTGTTCTCTTAGTCCTAACGCATAAACTCTCCTAATTATGTTATTAGTAAGACTATAACTTTTAAACACAATTTTGTCATCCCCTACTCTTAAAGTAATTTTTCTTTTAAACACATCAATTTTAGCATGAGCAGTAGACAAGAAAGATCTTCCGAGGATCAAAGGGACTTTAATATCCTCGGGCATATCTAAAACAATGAAGTCTATAGGAAAGACAAAATTATCAATACCTACTAATACATTTTTTGCTATACCCTTGGGACATTTTATTGTTCTATCAGCCAATTTAATTATCAACTTAGTAGGAGCTAATTCACCTAAATCTAGATTATTAAAGATTGAGTAAGGCATAACACTAACATTAGCTCTTAAGTCTGCTAATGATTTTTCAAAACAAATATCATTAATATAACAAGGTATAGTAAAACTCCCTAGGTCTTTTTCCTTTAGAGGTAGAGAATCTTCAAGAATTTCTGAGTCATGCGTATTTGTCGACGCTTCGATTAGTTACCCTATTTTCGGCTTTTCCATAAGTAGCTTCTTTAAGTTAGTAGCAGATTTTTCTCTATCCATCAATTCACTCAGTCGCTCCTTCTCTTCATAACAATCATCAATTAATCGATTTGGAAAAGGAATTATTGATTGACTTGGCTTGAAAAACTGCATTCTGTTCTATGGGCTCGATACGGCGTATTAAGGGTGTGTCGGCTTCAACAACAGTCAAAATCGACTTGACATGATCTCTCGGGTTCATTTTAATTGAACTGGGTAGGCTTCTAGATCCCCTCTTTTGAAGCACCTTACTCATTTGCCGATTTGAATCTCCAAAGCTTTGATCGAGGCTCCTTGATTTCTAATAGCAACATCCATTGAGGCTCAAATTTCCTTAATCAAATTAGAGTTTTCATCATGTCTCTCTGCAGATTCAACCATAAATTTGCTCAGCGATTCTTCCATTGTTTGTCTTCGCTCTTGATACGAAGGATTTCCGTTATCTCTTTGGTAGAATCCTGGAGCAACTGCTCTATATCTTCCTCCTTGGGGGAATGGTACCCTGAATTAAGTGTAGTATGCTTCCTCAAGTGTTTCTCCATCTTCTTTTAGTGGACAATCCTTCGTGTAGTGGGGTTCACCACATGATTCGCATCCAACTTGAGCAGCATACACTCTTTCATTCACCTTCTTAATTTGTCTTCCAAGGTTGTTCATTTGAGCTTGAATAGCAGCTAATCCATCAAAAGTTTCAGTACTTCTAGTCCTATTAGACGTTCCATTATGCCATGTTTGAGAATAATCAGCCATATCTTGGATGGCTTTCTTAGCATCAGCAGCCTTTATAGATGGTATGACACCCTTGGAATCAAGAATTTGTCTAGTATGTACATCTAATCCCTTTTAAAACAAGATCACTTCTTGCATATCTGTTAAGTAATGTTGAGGACATCTCAATAATAGTTCTTTGAAGCGTTCCCAAGCTTGGTAAAGAGTCTCGCCAGACTTTTGTTGAAAGTTATTTATTTCCTCCATCTTTTTAACAGTTCGGACCAAAGCTGTCAAGATCGCGAGTAAACTCGTAAGATTGTATGATCTTACGTGTTTACTAGCTAAGATCGTGTAAGATTGGTATAGGATCGTAAGATCGTCACGCGATCTGAGTTCACCTATTTCTATTTTTTTAATTTTTTCAATCTTTTGAGTCCATCTCACTTGCTTAGGCCCAAAAACAAATGAGCTTTACTAATGTCTAATAAGTCAACCATTGATGTTTCATTTTTTAAACCTGATTATAGTTTATACCTAAAGGGGTGTTTGTTTCTGCTTATATGTGGGTTTATGAGCTTATCTGATTTCGGCTTATATCTCATAAGCCCCAATTTTCTAGCTTATTTTGAGACTTATGGGTTTATATTAGTTTATCATATAGTAATAAACTTATATAAGCCAACAAGTCTCAAAATAAGTAGGAAAATTAAAGCTTATGGAATATAACCCGAAATCAGAATAATCTAAAAAATTGTGTTTTACTTTTACTTTGGTGTTTCAAATTTTATCTTTGACGTATTTAAGAGGATATTATATGAATATATCTTTGATGTTGTGTAGAAATGAAAATAGTTTGACTCGTTTATCCTTTGTTTACAAAACATGACAAATTGGTAGGATCTTACGATCTCGATTAGATCTTATGATCTCGATCATGCAAAAACAAAAACGATCCCAGGTGGGATCGCGATCTTGACAGCCTTGGTTCGGGCAGGTGGACAGTATTTGATCAAAAATTTCTTCTTAAGAGCTTCCCAAGTATCAATTGAACCAACTGGTTCATTCCTTAGCCAACGTCTTGCAACTCCAGTAAGCGACATAGCAAAAACTCGAAGCATTATTTGATCTTGAGTAACTTCAGGAATATGAAATAAGTCAACAATCTCAAGAACCTTCTCAATGTGTTCATTGGCATCTTCATTATCCGATCCACTAAAAGTATTATCGCATATTTTCTTTGAGAAATTCACCCTCCAACTCAAAATGGGCCTTTTCATATAACTTAGGCCTAGCTATACCCGATCCATAATCTTCTCGGGTCTTAGTCATGTATTCTTCCATAGTTGGTTCCCCCATTGCTTTTGTGACTTCTTCTTCACTCTAATTCTCGAGATCAGAAAATAAATCGAATTTCGATGAACTCGAATAGTCAAGACTCGTTGTCTTGAAAAAGCTTCTTTGTTAAATGAAATACTCGTTCCGGTTCTTCAAAAGGTTTAAAGAGCTCCTTGATTAAACTCCTGGTCATGCACTTTTGAAACAGAGGATAAATAATCAGTAAGATAGGCTCGGAAAAAAGAAAATACAGATAACTATAAATGATAACGAAATACGAAAAATACAATCTGCTGCTATATCAGATGATCAATATGCTGTATTTAATTAACTGAATACACCGTATTGATCTGTTGAACAGAATACGTTCTATTGGTTACGAAAGGGATATACTTCATATTCAACTGGGTGAATACGCCGTATTGGTTGTTCGACCAGAACAGTAATAGAAAAGAAAAACAATGTAGAAAAACAAGCAAATATGCAAAATTATACAATGAAATATTAACTACTGAATTAAACAAATAAGATACAAAATTATACAAAATTTTACACTTTTCTAAATTATGTTGAATCTAAACTAAAATACCAATAAAAATTAAGAATTAAACAAACTCACTCCCCGACAACGACGCTATAAACTTGATGTGTCGTTGTGCGTAGGTAATTTTTTATTATCAAGTTTTACTATTTATATTTTGCCGACTATACCTAAAAAACACTAACGGGCAGTGTACCCGATCAGATGTAGGTTCGTTGGTAAGTAGGGTGTCGATCACTAAGAGCGAGTGTTAATAATAAATGTCACACCCCACTAAGAGCGGAAACACAAGATGCGATGTTATGATTACATCGAA
The DNA here is from genome assembly GCA_026074375.1 of Tanacetum coccineum. NCBI lineage: Eukaryota > Viridiplantae > Streptophyta > Magnoliopsida > Asterales > Asteraceae > Tanacetum > Tanacetum coccineum. Next base: position 6,413 of record BQNB010040979.1, on the reverse strand, counting down.
CAAGATACAAGATTATACCATACATGATTTACATGAAATTTGATTTACATTGTTTCAGAAATACAATCTTAACAATTGAAAAAAACTCATGTCTTTTGGAAAACAACCTGGTGGTGGAGGTTTTTTATTTTCAATACCTTCCAATAATAACTATTGATCACACTTGAAAATGATACTCGAAAGGTCTACATAAAGTTGGTGAGCTCGTAGGTTTAGAAGTAAACCCAGTTGTTGTGCTAGAGTATAAGTAGTAGACAATTGTGCAATATGAAAGCATAATGCATGCAATAGTATTTGAATCCAACATAGCAATCCCATGCTATCATAGCATTTCAATAGAATCATAGCATTTCAATAGCATCATAGCATTTCAATAGAATCATAGTATTCGAATCATACCAACCATTCCTAATGGTCTGAGCACTTATTGTCCTCCACACATAAGGCCTACCAGCTGGAGCTAACATAGGTCGACAAAATTGTCCTTGCATATAAGTTCACATAGAACTCATGCACAAATAGTCTTCATATCATTCACATAGCAGTCATAGGCACATAGCATTATCCAAATGAAATAGCAGTTTTGCACCGTAGTGAAAATAGTTTGAAATAGATTTGAGTATCATTTTCCCCCAATGGAAAAGAGTTAAAAAGTGGGGCTACAAGAACTCACTTCAAATAAGATGATAGTAGCTGAACTAGATGATCTCTTACTAAACGTGCAACGGTACCTGACCATGACCTATTAGCAAGCTCTACCTTAGTAATATGTTTTATGAAAACAACATATTGTACAAGTGTTTGTATTTGAGTTTATAAGAGTGTTCACCTAGTTGTCATAAAAGATCTCGTATCTTTGCTTTTGACTTGATGCACTTGGGTCAGAGTGTGATACTAACGCGTAGTTGTTTAAGAATAGCATTAGAGTTTCAAGACGGGATAGAATGTTAAGAAATTAAAGATAAACTTGATGAGAAGTGGTCATGAAAAGAGTAACGGCATTAAGGACATGAGACGTTTAATAGATAAGGAGGAGTACACGGAACGAGAGTTAGGTAATTAAGGAAATAAGAGCTTAGATAATTAAGAATCATAGAACTAAGAATTTAGATAATTTAGAATTTAAGAAATGAGAAGTTAAGAAATAAAATCAGAGAGTTAATAATTTAGACATGCTTCGGCAATTTCTCATTATCCCAAGTTATTTTAGTAAGACATCCTTGATATATGTACTAACAATGTTTTGACGCATAAGACAAGTGTTAGGAGTTTTTACATAAAATTATGTTTTTCGACTTTTAGTCGGGCATTAAAATAATAGTATTTTATTATTTTGTCTCTTTTGTCAAGTTTATGAAACTAGTTCGTGTTATGAGTATAAGTATGAATTTTAGTTTATTTATTATGTTTAAATAAATCCGTTTATTAATTATGAATTAAATGTTTAAATAAAACAGTGATTTCGTCCTTTTGTCAAATTATAAGAAAATGAGTTTTTCCAAGATTTTTCCTAAGTGTAAGCTATTTATAAAGATTTCGGCATGACCCGTTCGTTTATAAATGTTTTCCCAAGGTTTCAAAACTTGTTTCAAACACTTTCCTTTAAAAAGATCAATTCCCGGGAAAATGCCAAAATCTACGTTTACGAGATGTTTTGGCAAAATATACTTTTCAAACGACTATTTTAGTCCAAGTGTTTAGTCTATTATCCGTTTTGAATTAAATCCAAACTTAGTCTATTAGCTATTGGGCCTTAAGGTCTAATATGAGTTTAATAGTTAGCCCGATTGTATGAAAATAAAAGTATGTATACCTTATTGGGCTTTTCAGCCCAATAAGCCTAAAATAGTTCAATAAGCATTAAGTGTCACACCCCGACAACGGCGAAAACACGGGAATTTGACATGCTGATTTACATTGCATAAGATGCAAAATCATACCATCAAATTTATAAAAGATCTAGATTTACAATAGTCACAAGTTTACACTTTTAAATTTGAAATGTACAAGTCTCAAGTTATCACCCTACATGTGTACCTCTTAAATTTCCATATCTCCTAACTTACCAATGGTTTCGCACCTAACCAGTAAAATGGATCACTTAAAAATGTCAATTAATAATGTTGTGGGCCTTGAAGTATGAATGAAAACCCATTCGATAAGGCGAAGATCTCAAATATTAACAATTGTGCAATATGACAGTGAATATATGCAAAACATTCCAATTACATGACTTAGCATCCCCGCTAATCATACACCATGACATAGCATCCTAGTCATCACAACAGCATATACTCATGCTCTTGGAGTCGCAACTCTGAGGTCACCCGCACCTAAAGCCTACCAGCTAGAGCATTTACTTGTGGGCAAGACCTTCACAAACATAGCAAATTCATGCTAATCACATACATTGCCATGCATCTCGATGCACGCAAGTACAATCAAACCACATAATATTTACATAGCAGTCATAAGCACATAACATTGTCCCAAAAACAAAACCACGTTTCGCACAGTAAAAAAACACATTCAAAACAGTTTTGAGTATCATTTCCCCCCAACGGAAAAGACATAAAAAAATGGGGTTACGAGAACTCACCTCAACAGATGATAATAACCGCATAAATAATCTTTACACAACGTACAACAGTACCCGGCCATGACCTAACATTAATTTCACCTTATTAACATTTTGTACAAAATTGCCTTATTGTACAAGTGTTTGTCTTTACTCACATAAAATCCTTGTTCTCATTACAAAATCCTTATTCTCATTATAAAACCCTTATTCTCATTACAAACCCTTATTCTTATTACAAAACTCTTATTCTCATTACAAACCGTTTTGGTATTGATAACATCAAATATTTAATACTTTTTAGTGGCAAAATACCCCCTATATTAGCTGCAAATGTTTCACTAATACTCGAAAATGATATATTTTCTATCATTTTATAGTTTTTAGGTAAAATGCAGGAAAATGACAAGAAACAAGGGGAAAAGGGCTCAAAGTGTAATTATCTGAAGAATGTTACGACGTAACACCAAAAATGGTTACACCGTAACATATATTAAGCAAGTATGAAGATCAAGGATAACTTTACGGCGTAACACCATATCTAGTTACGCCGTAACCATGTATTTGGAAGGAAATCTTACCCAAGATAGAGTTATGGCGTAACACCCCTTATGGTTACGCCGTAACCATGAGATCCACAAATATGAAATGAAGATCACCTACGTATGGAAATTATTTGAAGGTTACGGCGTAACACAATATCTTGTTACACCATAACAATTTCTTATTTATGGAATGTCATGTAAGAATGTTACGACGTAACACTCTTATCAGTTACGCCGTAACATGTTCGATATTTATAAATAGAGGCCTCATTCAAGCTATTCCGACATCACTTCCTCCACAGCCAATTGGAGAGGCGACAAAGGCTTCCAACCTTCAAAGAATTCCACCTAGAGTCTAAGGGAGATCACACTTTATTTACTTTTTGTATTTAATCGTTCAGATACGGATACTGTAAGAATTATGAGCTTTTAATCTATAATTACTTCTATTTCTTGTTGTGTTTCCGTCACCATGAGCGGCTAAACACTTATAGTGCTGGCCTAGTTATGTAGTTACTATTGTTATGATGTTTGTTTCCTGTTAGATTATGGTTTCGTTAGATATTCCTTGACTATCGTGTAAGCTTGAGTTTTGGTAGTACGGGTAGTTTGGACCTAGCTTGCCCCATTATTAGATTATCTAGTCAATATAGGATCCAATGGGTACTAGGGAGGATCACTAACTCCTTACCTGGTGTAGGAACTAACCGGTCACCGCACTTATCACTTAATATACTTAAAAGCATAGGAACACTTTCAGAGAGGGTTAATAATCTTTACAGATTATTAGATATGTGTTGAGAATAGTTGAGATTAATCACTACAACCTGGATAACCTACCTCCCAGATGATTTGGGACTGATTTGGAATCGCAAGGTGTATAGGATTGACTGCATAGGCATATTCAAGTCTATCGACCTTAGAAACCGCTAATGAAACCATGGTTTAACATTGCACAGGAAAATATTTTCATAACAATAGTAATGAAGTAACTAGGTTAGCATGTTTTCTCTCTTGATATCTCCTACTCTTTTAATTTTCTGTAATTTACTTTATTGTTATTTATTTCAATTCAAATCAAAAACCATTTTCTAAACGTGGCATTTCAAATTAAAACTAATTACAACTTAGCTCTTGTGACGACCTCGGATTTACCATTCTATACTACCCACGATCGGGTTCTCTGCCCATTAGTGCGTTGTTAGATAGATCAAGTTTTGTAAATTTAAAACTTGGTAAAAATATATTTTAAAATAAAATAAGCATCAAGTTTTTGGCGCCGCTGCCGGGGAGCTAATACTTTTAGTTTTAAAGATTCCTCAAATGAGAACAAGAAGAAGCAAAGCAGGGACGGTTACTCTGTTTGCTAATCCGGAAAGACAATTTCGAGCAAGAAGAGAGGTTTCGCCCGCACCCATTCATAACATCTATACTTTCTACGAATCTGAGTCATCCGAGTCAGATACACAAAATGTAGATATTGAAACCCTCACATTAGAATAGTACCTAGCTCTCGACCTAAACAACACTAGGAGAAGATTCACCTATCCCGATAACTCAACGTTTGAAGTTAAAGGACAATTTCTAAGAGAATTACGTAAGATTTCCTTCTCAGGTGGTCCAACTGATAGTGCTGTCGAACACATCAGTAATGTGCTTGAAATCGCTAGCATATTTAACGCTCCGGAGTCTACCCTTATACAAGTATTCCATTTAACTCTAGAAGGAATCACAAAGAGATGGTTCAAAAGAACATCGATCGAATGTACAAAAAGCTGGAGTGATCTAAATCAAAACTTAATCCGGATATTCTTCCCTCCTGCAATGATATTCAAACAGTTAAGTGAAATCCGAAATTTCAAGCAAGATGATGGAGAATCCCTTTTTGATACTTGGGAAATATATAACGATCTACTTTTCAAGTGTCCCTTTCACGATCTCAATGATCACCAAAAGGTAAACATCTTCTACAATGGATTAAATATCCCAACTCGATAAACTGTCGACTCAAACAGTCTTATTCTTGGGATGACGGCTGCAGATGCATTGAATTCAATCCAAAAATTGGTTGAACATTCGCATAAATGGCATTGCAAGGAAAATCACATGACTACCCCTGACCCATTACGTATTATCACCAAAAAGCTAAAACTATTAAATCACGAAATAGAAGAGCTAAAAGTAGATTTTCGCAAATTGAATACGGATGATGACAGAAAAAGTTATTATGCTAAGGTTAAAAGCATAAGATCTAGCAAAATCGATTTCGATAAGACCTACACTAAACCTAGCAATCGTCCATCCAACCTTAAAGACAAATTCGAGAAATGTCTGAAGGAATCTGGCGAAAGACAAGAAATCTAAAATGAGTGGATAAAGAAGATCATGATAAGTACTAATCTAAGTTTAAAGGATCATGATTTCTCTATAAAAAGGTTAGAGCAAAAATTAAATCACCTCGTTTAGTTGATCTTCACACCTAAACACACTTTGATGCCTAAAACTGAGACATTTGGTGAAAAGGTAAAAAGCAACTATAATCTATACCAAGATGTTAGAAAATGAGAAGAAATCTTAGAGAGAGAAACAAGAAAGAAAGTTAGATTAGAGAAAAATGGGAAGTTACAAGTGATGGGAAAAGTAACCAACACCCTTCACCAAGTGTGGTGAAGGGATATTTATACCCAGGCCTTGCTAGCTTGGCACTTGGGCTTTCTAAACGGGCCGGGCTTGGTTTAACTTGGGCTTTGAGCCCGAAACACGGACAATATTAGATTACAATCCAAGTCCGTTGAACCCGACTAGCCTATTACAATACAAGACCTAGTTTGACTTTCTAAGACCGATAACATTCTTGTTTGACTTAATATAATTAAGGCTAACAATCTCCCCCAATGTTGAGGTCTCTTTCTTCAAACTCCTCTATACCACCGATGACATTGAAGATGTGACGTTTGACGTTTATGCTTTGCCTTGTTATGGTCTTGTCTAGTTTGTAATGGCTTTGTTCATCCATGCTTTGTGATCTTGATTTTGACTTTAAATTCTTGAGATCGTTATCTTGCATCATCTCCTTGACTTGAATCATCTTGATTTGACTTCCTTGATCCACTTGTGCTCTTGACCAACATGCTCATACTTGTTACATTCTTGTTTGACATATGTGATTATAAGTCTAACAATCTCCCCAATTGATGATTCTTTATTTGACTTTTGTTGGGAATTCTGATTTGATGATTACAAAATCTTATATGCAACAATGAAGAAAGAAGAAACAACAAGGACTTAAG